>BSBK01008129.1:0-257500 GCA_027943335.1 Chamaecyparis obtusa
GCGGTGTAGGAATAATATAAGTAAAATATATATATATATATAAATATATATCTATATATATATGTATATATGTATATATGTATATATATGTATATATGTATATTATGTATATATGTATATATATATGTATATATATGTATATAGTATGTATATTATGTATATATGATATATATATGTATATATGTATATATGTATATAAATATATATGTATATATGTATATATATATGTATATATTTATATATGTATATATATGTATATATATATATGTATAGATATATATATATATATGTATATGTATATATTTATGTATATATATATATATGTATATGTATATATGTATGTATATATATACACCATAACATATATATATATACATACATATATATTATATATTAATATATATATATACACACACACACACACACACACACACACACACATATAACTATTAGTATGTAGGTGTAGGATTTCTTTGGAAAAATAAAATGAAAGTGGTGCATGGGTTAGTGTAAGGAGTGAGAATTTGCTAAAAATTCTGAACTTAATGAAAAGTGTATATGTTGTTTTAAACCCTTACATCTTGAGATTGTTGCCTCTTTATTGTATGTGAAGATGTATGTTATACAAATTATGGACTCTATGGATTATTTTTTTATTAGTAAAGTGATTTAGATTTTATTCATAACCCAGGATGAAATCCTAGCCCAAACTAGGGATGGCTATAGTAAGGAAACCATCTCCCAATGAAACATTATCAACAAAAAAAAACCAGTCAATAAGCCTCAAAACTGTATATTGTCAGTCAAGACTTGCTCTTAGCACCTCCCTTCATGTGTGAGCATAGAGTCATATCAAAGGAATTCTTTATTTTCTTGCATTTATTTCCCTTTATAGTTACCCAACCCTCTTCCACCTTCACCACCTCCTCTTGTCATTCCATTGAATTAGTCATCCTCCTAAGGGTAATTGCACCAAGATGGAGTGCAAAAAGGAGGGTATAAGTGGCTACTTGTTTTTTTGAAATCAGGTAAACCTGAACTTCAAAGAGAAATTTGAGAGTCATGCACTTAAAATTATAAGATGAGTAAAGAATAAGAATTGTAGTACTATGAATCTAGTTTCTAAACTACTAAGGGTTTTTTTAAAATGGATAAGATTAAGCGGGTCAAACTCATCGCGCACGAAAAACTATTCCTAATTTTTTTTAGAAAAACATAACATAGTTGTTTCTGTGTGCTTCACAAAAGATATAGTTAGATTTAGTATTTTGAAAAACCCTTTGGTAGGATGATAGGTATAAGAGAGATCTAGAAGTTTTGTATTTTTTTATAATTTTCTATTGAGTTTTTTTAAAAATTAAGTCACCACATCCTAAAAATCTGGTACTTGTTCATGTGTTGGGCATAAATTGCATCAAAATAATAAAAAATGCAAACTTTTTTTTAGAAGTATATAGAATCAAGTGTAGAACAATAATATGTAATTTATTTTGACTTTGGTCAAGTAGATAAAAGTTATTAAAAAAATGGTAGACATATGTTTTTGAGGGCTGTGAAGGACATTGGTAAAGAAAATTAAAGTTTATTATGCTAATGTTTTCCAAAAATAGAAAATTTTATATGGTAAGAAAGATGAGAACACATGGGAGATTATGGTAGTACTTTTAGAGATACCCACTTGATCATTTTTAAATCTAATGATGATGAAGTCGAGAAATATTGGAAGATAAAAAATGTGTAAAGGGACAAAAATAGAAGGAAAATGAGCTTGCGAGCCTTAGGGTCAGTTTCCAAGCCTCTTACCAATCCATAATGCATACGGATTCCTATGTGTCAAATAAAACTGCATGGATTACACAAAAAAAAAGTACATATCCAAGTTCTACATAACCTGTGCAGGTTATGTAGAACTAAAATATAATTTTTAGTTCTCAGGAACACGAAGAGGTTATGAAGATATTACAACATATGCTTATAAACTTAACATACACAACACATATGTATATACTAACATATATAATATGTGTATGTATGTATATATGCATATCTATATATATATATATATATATACATATATTTATATATATCTATTTTTATATACATGCATTTCTCTCTCTCTCTCTCTCTCTCTATATATATATATATATATATATATATATATATATATATATGGTATATGACAAAGATGAATGTGTCTTGATTTTATCAACAAGTGATTCTACACTATATACTTGGGTGTTGGATTTTGGTGCCCCTTTTCATGTCATTGCGTGGCGGGATGCTTTCACAAACTACCAAGAGGGTCAATTTGGAAAGGTATATCTCGGTGACAAAAAAATTGTGAAATAATTCCCAAAGGTGATGTGTTGTTGTCATTGAAAAATGGTAGTACATGATTGTTAAAAGAAGTAAGATATGTTCCAAATGTCAAAAGGAACTTAATATTTGTAAGAAAACTTTTTTCCCAAAGATGTAATACCAATTTAGCTTTAGATGAATGGAAGGTAACAAAAGGATCCATGGTAGTTTTCAAGGGGAAACAAACTTGGTAGTTTATATGTTTTAGATTTTCAAACTGAAGTGGGACCTATAATGGCCATAGAGGACAATGGGAAAGAGCTTTGGAATTGAAGGCATTACTATATTAGAAAAATGGGCCTTGAACTTATGCTTAAAAGAGATCTACTTCCCGGACTAAAATCTATTGATTTGGATTTATGTCAACCCTTTATTTTTGGAAAAACAAAGAAGGATCAACCTCTTAAAGATGATCCATGACAAAAAGGCCACAACTTTGGAGCTTGTACATTCTGATGTCTTTAGACCAACTGAGGTAAGATAAATTGGAGGAGAAAGTTATTTTGTTACATTCATTGATGACTATACATAAAAAGTTTGGATTTACATGGTAAGTAATAAATCATATGTGCTTTCAAAATTCAATTTTTTTAAAGCTATGGTTGACAATTAGGTTGGACATAAAATAAAATGCCCACAACAGTTAATGGGGGAGAATTTTTCTACTCATAGTTCGACAAATTTTGTACAGATAATAGTATAAGTAGAATCAAAATCATTCCTTTTACTCCTCAAGAGAACAAATTAGCTTAGAGGATAAATATGACAATATTAGAAAGGGCATGGTGTATGCTTTCTTGTGCAAGTCTAGGAAAGGAATTCTAGGTAGATGCCTATAAGATGGTTGTATATTTGATTAATCAAAGTCCTCATCTAGATTGTATTTTCATATTCTAGAGGAATAATGGTTGGCTAAAAGAGTGTACAATATGAAAAGGGATCACATAAAAGGACTAATTTCCCCAATTCATTAGGTAGATTGTCATACAAAACCACCTCAAGACAAATATAATTAACACCACTTGAAAGATGTCAATGCAATATCTATGCTTTATGGGTTTCTATTCCTTTTTGTTTAAGATTTGAAAAAGAGGAAGATTTTAATGATATGCAAAAGATAAAGCTGATCTAATCCAATTAAGAAACTAATGTAATGAAATGGGAAAGAATCAATGCACCTAGAATTAAAATGGTAGAAATAAAACTTCAAATTGAATTCTTGACTATCAGAGTTTCGAAATGACTTGTAATGTACATATGAAGCCAAAGACCTATAACTTGTTGTGCCTAAAATTTCACTAGAAACAAGGAGGGATAGATTGCCACTGCCAGCATGTACCTAGGAACATGTTACCATTTCTATCATGTAACCAAGGATTTGGTATAAAATTCATAGGTAGCTATGTCTAATTTGGATCTTCTTGGACCTTCATCAACAACTTCATAACCTATTCCTACACATAAGAAAATAGGGAAGAAGGTTGAATAATTGGGTTTTCCTTATTCAAGACCCTATTTAGAAATCAACCTTGAAAATGAACTAAAATTACATAAGGAAAGATGAAATAGAAACTAAATCTGAATTGTAAATCACCTCATACCATGATGGCATAATGTTTCTTTGGATGTGATCACAAATGTTATGTAATACCTTGATCTCAATAAAAATCCAAAAGGACATCATGGATGTTGTAGTAATACACAATTCTTGATGAATAAAGAGAAGAATGCTTTGAAGGATTGAAGATATGGATGCTTGAAGACCTTGAGAATTCTCTAATGGCTTGATTCCTTGATCGAATGGTTGCCTCTCCTTTTTAATTTTTTTTAGTTTTAGGAAAGAATGGAAATGGATTCCTTTATATAGAGATCTCAAAGTAAAATTACGTGTAGTCCAACATAGAAAAATGATAATGACCTACGTGGCATATGTTTGGGTAGTGTGAAACCATAGTATTTGACTCTTAAAATTTCAAACAAAAGTGTTAGGAACATGTCACCAATGTCTTCATGTACCCAAAAATCTATCATATTCCTAGAAAAATTTAGTAAAATTGTAAGGGCAGAAAGTTAATAGTTTCTAGGTTCTGAAAGATAAACCACACAAAAATATGACATTGATAGATGTGGAAATCATGCATCAATGTTTAAAATGAGTTCAAACCCATCTTAGAGTAAGGAGATGGAGTAACTTGGAAAAAATCAATTAAGAGATGAGTTATAATATTAATTTAAATATTGATTTAAATTAATAGAGGTCAATTAGCATTAGGAGAATGTGAAATCAATGTGAGAACCCATATACACTAAAATGGGGCTAAAATAAGCACCTAATTAAGGGTGCTTACTTTTTAGGATGGTACAAAGAGTTTCTTACACTCATTTGTGAGTGCTTAGCTATGAATCATTTTCTCTTGTGCTCAAAGAGAATTTCTCAAAGTTAGATCCCCAATCAAAAAGGTGTATATTTCTATGTTATGGTGAAGACCAATTTGGTTTCAGATTATAGGATCCAATTGCTAAACAAATTGTTCACAATAGATATGGTCATTTTGTTGAGAAAATATTTCTATCTTTTCAAGCACTATTCCAATAGTCAAAACAACACATCCCCTTTTTCATTTTTTACACTGGTCTTCGACTTCTATTCCTCTTGTCACACATGGTTCCTCCACCTCTATTTTAACATCCACCCCTATTTTCTCACTATCCTCTATATGGAGACGTGTTGATAGTGACATTACTGGGTCTCTTTAGCACTCTACAAAATTGACTAGTTTAGTGTAGGAGGCTCCACACAGCCATCAAAATGACACACAACCTTTGGATAATGATTGGGCCTATGACTTCCCCCTTAATATACATGGGTGTTTGGACTTTGATAATCACTGCACCCATGATGACTACCCCCTTCCTCCAATGATTTTCCCTCATCATGTTGGGCATTAAATTCTCCTCACATAGCTTCTTGTAATCATCATGGGGTTCTCATCATTTATCCACAATAGTCCCTATGCCAACACAATGAGAGGTTTTTCCTAATTTCTTACACATAATGAAAATCCTTACCATGGAGGATAGACTCCAAGAGTCACATATTCAACACATTCCTTTTCATACATGTTCCTAAAAAAAACCATACATAGGCAATTGATAATTTTCTTGTGCTTGTTGATGGTCAAAGGGAAAGAAATAGTAATATGATTATGCCAAAGATTGTTAATGATCTTCAATAGGAAGGTTATGTTAATTACATGGAACATATTAATGATACTATGAAAAGGTCACAAGATATTGGAACTATTGATCTCAGTGGGAGGTCAAATATTCATAACTAAACCAAGGATCTAGTTGTTCAGTTCAGAAGATCTATCAGGGAGTGTCATCCTACAATGAAAATTTTTAGATAAAGAGAGCTACTATTCTCTATGGAAGTGGTGCCTAAAATATTGCTCTCTAATTAGATTGAGCGAGTGAATTTTAAAGATTCCTACAAAATTATTGATAAAGACAAATGGATGGTTGTGATGCAAGAGGGAATGACTTTTTTAAAAGCTAATGACACTTGGGACATGGTGCCTCTTCTGCTCAATCGTAGACCCTTATAGAATCATTGGGTCTACAAGCTGAAAGAAGTAGGAGGTAGAAAACTTTATTAGGCTCAGTTTCATGTGATAATATATGATCAACAAAGAGGGATATATTTTAACAAAGTATTTTCTCTAGTAGTGAAAATGAAAAAAATTCATGTAGTCCCTAGTTTGGTTTCTATTTGGGATCTTGAGCTTGAATGACTTGATGATAAAACTACCTTTCTACATGGGCATCTTGATCAAGAATTACATATGAAGAAACCTTAAGGATTTATCAAACAGGTTCATAAAAACTTATATTCCTAGTTGAAGAGGATTTTGAATGGGTTATAAAGCAAGCCCCAAGATAGTGGTACCTTGAATTTGATATGTGTGTTTTTTACAAGAAGCTTGTTAATGGTGAATTTTTAACTATTTTTGTTTACATAGACGACATCTTGGTCATTAGGACTAGTGTGTAGGTTGTTCATGATTTGAAACAATTTTTAGCTGAGAGGTTTTATATGAAGGATTTAGGAACAAAAAGGCACATTATTGGTATGTCTATTACTCAAGATTGGAAGAAGAAATAAATTAGTTTGTGTCAAAAAAGTACAGTGATAAGATTTTGGGCAGGTTTGGGATGAATGACCTATTAAGGTTGTTAGCACTCCTCTTGCTGATTTTTTTTTTTCATTAACAATGTGTCCCACAACACAAGAGTATCAATATTTTTATGAAGGGTATCACATACTCATTTATAGTTGGTAGTCTTATGTATGTCATGGATAGCACTTTCTTAGATATTGCTCATGTAGTGGGAGTTGTGAGCATATTTATGAGTAATCTTGGTAAAACATATTGGGATGTCATCAAATAGATCTTTCAGTATTTTAAAGGTGCATTACATTATTCTTTTCATTTTAGAGGGACTAATGCATAGTTGCAAGGTTTTTTTACTCAAACCTGGCTAGAGATTTGGATAAAAGAAGATCAACCACTGGTTATGTTTTTATATTTATTGGGGCAATGATCAGTTAGGTCTCTAGGTTACATAAGGTGGTTTATATTTCTACTACAAAGAAAAAATATGTTTCTCTAGATTAAGGGGCAAAAGAGATGATATGGTTGCAACAACTATTTGTAGAGATAGGCTGCACGCAATATGGTTCCACTATTTTTATGATAATAACAATGCTATATTCTTAGCTAAGAATTATCCATTTCACAATCATACAAAATACATGGATGAGAGATTTCATTTACTTTAAGTGTTTGTGAAGATCAATGCAAGTTTCTTATGGTGAAGATTGATACAAACTTGAATCTAGTTGATGCCTTGAAAAGGGTTGTTCCATGAGAGAAGTTCAAGTTTTGTCAGGCTTCTCTCGGCATTTTCCAAATGTACTAATAAATACATAGAAGAGGAAAGTTTATGATGTTATACAATAGTTTTTATACTTCAAGTGGGAGATCATTAGATATATGAAGTCCAAATGTCATTTTTTCTTTCCTTCCAATGCCTTTTGGCCATTCATCTTTGAGATAAATCCATTATTTTTATTTACATACATTAAAACATAAAACCCTCCTTGATTTGCCTTCTTTTTTAGGACAATGACCTACAACGTGAAAATGATCATGCATATCTTTTATAAATCAAATAATATATAACTCTCCTTTGGAGGGATTGAAGATGAAATATAAATAAAAATTACCACCAATTTTTATATATTTCCGATTGTAGGAAGTCAAGTTATGAATTATTTACACTCATGGAAAACCCTAGGTCAATAGCAGGGTTGCACTTAGTAAATTTTACATAACATTTGCAAAATGCCATGAAATCAAGTCAAACAAAAATTATTTCAATCTATAAACATTTATTCCACTTTTCCAATATGTTTCAATCTTGTACCGTCTATACATGATTGTACAAAGAAAATTACAGTTTGAAATTACAAAAAATAAACATAAAATTATTAAGAAATATAGTTTTCCACCGAAAAAAATTTCATAGCTTATTAGAAAATGTTGTTTCTTTCATTTGATGTCAAAACCTAGCTAATCCACCTTACAATACAAAATTTAATGTGTTTTAATCTAATGCTAAATGTATGTAGAAAAGAAGATAATTGTTAGAAATAGGGAATACTGAGAGGGGGGGTGAATCAGTATTCTAAAAAATTTATCTTTTGCCCAATTATGGATATAATAGATTATCTGTATACATGCATAAAATAAGAAGCTAAACAATATGCATAACAATAAAGAACTCATAACACATTATTTGTTCTGGAGGAAACCCTGACCAAGGGAAAACCCTGGTGGGGATGGTACCCACAAAGATCCACTAATCAAAAGTATCCTATTAAGGATGTTGACACTGTTAGGAGTCTATTAAAAATATATAGTGTATCAGTCCTAATTAAGGGACTATAGGCCTTGTTAGAAGCCTCAACCCTGTTAGGAGTTGGTAGTACAAAATGTGATTACCAAATGAGCCCACTACCCAAACAAGTAATGTACAATATACACTGATTACAAAAATAGGTTAAGTTACATAACCTTATACTGCTTGCATCAATTTCTCTTCACTTCTCTTTCACTATCGCTATTACATATGCTTCATATAGTTCGCATCATATCACTTGTCCACACTATTGTGTTCTTTCTTATAATTACAATTACATTTATACCAATAGATTTATCCAAGAGTTAACATCTAGGATTTCATCCCTTTATATTGTTAAGTCATTATTTTGATAAACAAAATAATCCCTTAACTCTTTACTAGTTCTGTCTTCATATTCTATCTTGTCGGCTTAACACTATCTTCGGTAAAAATGTCATAACTTCTTTCGTACATGCCTTAATGACTTGCACACTAAGATGGGTGATCAATAGTCATCATAGAGTCTATTTTCAAGAGCACAAGCACTGAAATTACTCCAGTCAACATCACAAACAAAAACTATGTCCAGGTTCATTGGTAAAAACATTGTCTCACACTTAGACAAATTTGCAATGCACTCTGTCATACTTGCTCTCCGACCTGTGTGATCTTCATCTAGATCATATGTTTCCATAATGACAACATATATGTAATCAACTCAGAAAAATTGCCAACAATCTCCCCCTTTGTCATTGGTGGCAACATATGAGAAAATTAGCTAAGTGTACAACTCAAAATCTCAAAATTGATCAAAATTGTGGCCATAGTATAAAATATATACTATCCTTATAACTCCTCAAAAAAATATTATCTCTAATATAGTACTCCCCCTAAGAGTATCAATCCTTGTCATATACTATCAATTTTATTCTATATATCTCTCCCCCTTTGACAACAATGACAAAATAAGGTAGGGAAGGTTACAAAATTGTATCACAAAAAAGTTATACCTCAATTCATTTATTGCAAAGCTGGTAGGCTTGCAACACAATCTGCAAAATCTATCTTCATGGCTTCTATCTCCTTCTCCCATGATTTCTTAATGGAGTCTGCCACATTAAGTAATGCCCTCAGTCCATAAGAAGTTATTTCACATGCTTGGAGGTTTTCAAAGTTAAATTTCTAAAAAGATGTCTTAGCTGATAGACATTCTTCTAACTGATCTTCAATAATGCTCAACTTCATAGAAGCATGCTCTCTCAAAAGAGTGTATCTTCTCAAAAAAATTTCTCTCTCATCTTGCACAACTCTGATTTCATCATAAATCTTCTGAAATTTCTTCTCAACATCACATACCTTCACATTGGGGCTAGACAGAAGGTTGGTTTCATTCAGAATTTTTGATACCTTCAACTTTATCTTCTGATCTTCTTCTGTTGTCAAGGTCTCTAATTTTGTACATTGTATGTACAAAGATTTACTTGTTTCCAAATGCTTCCTCAAATCCTTGATACAGATATCAAGAGTGTTGATATCATTTCTGATATTCTGACTGATGTTCAAAAGCATTCTAGCCTCATAGGTTGCTTGTACTTTCACTTTTACAATATCAGATAGGTTTGTGAACTCATTGTCAAATGTGCTCATTACCTTCTTCACTTTCTCCATAGGGTCTGCTTCTACAATTTGTGTAGTTACAGTGCTTTGTAACTTCTTAGTTAGTTCCTTCAGAAACCCTTCAAGACTCTTTACTTTCTTATTCTTGCCAATGATTTTATTCAAGGATGTGATCAATTCCAACTGATCATCATCATCTACTTCTTTTCCCAAATGCTCAATCATAGATCCAATTTGAGTCTTCTTTCCAGTCTCAGGAGTAAGACTGATATCTTCTTTGGTGGGAATGGGAACTTGTTCCTCTGTTACTGGTGGTTCCACAACTGTAGTCTCTATCATCGCTTCTTCTTTTGTAGCTTCCTATTCTTCAAAGGCTGAATTGTCAACAATGTTCTCCAAATTCTTGAATACATTTTAATCAGTATCCAAGGTGATTTTTGTACCTTCTACATTCATTGTTTCATCTTCAATATTAATAGTTGGAGAAGAGGGAATGTCCTCTTGTTTGTTCTCACCTGCTTGCTCTGCTGCAACTGATGATTCTCCAACATATTCTGCCATAACCTTCATAATAGCTTGTTCTATCTTAGAATTGATTTTGATGAAGGGTGCTCCCCATAATACCACAAACACATAACAGAAATAGAGAAACAACAACAATATGCAAGAATAGAAAATTGTCTTCTTATTATCTCCACAAATGTGGAATTATAAACTTTCAGAATTACAATATGAAAAGCCACATGGGCATTCCCTTACAATATTCTATAGGACAAAGCCTCAAATCAATACCCGGATCTCTACCCAGAACTACCCTAGACAACACTACGAGCCTTCTTTATATAGGAATTTTCCACCAACTGAGAAGGTTCCAAAAATTTAGCCCTTAGGGCCAACCAAACTTAGAATTATTTTATTTTTCAATTTATTACATCAGAGTCGGCTCAAAATAACTTTTGAAACCCAAACAAAAATTTGAAGGAAAATTATTTTCCACCATTTCAGGTGACCTGACTTTTGAAGACCATAAGTCATCACCAGTTGACCTGATTGACTATTATAACCCCATTTTGGAAAGGCCATGAAGCGCTCTATAGGCTTGACTGATGCAAGCACCTATCACCCAAATTTTCAACCTCATCCGGGGCCTCTAAAGCCTTCAAAACTGAGTTCAAAGTTTCTATACCCTACTACCAATACAAAAAATCATGAATATCTTCAAAACTAGACCTGATCTAGCCATGAAACTTTACTGGCAGACTAATATGACTGAGATGAACCTCCACATGTTAAGTCAGAACATTCTAAGATTGTATGACCAACTTACTAAAAATAGAAAGTTTCCATAAATAGTAGCTCTGCACAAGATAGCCCTTATTGAATACAAAAATAGAAATATTTTTCGGTGATGCAAGATTGCGCTTACACCCAGGATGCTCCTACATCAGACACCCAGGGTAATTTGAGAAGTGACCCTGTCATGTCTCAGGTGTGTAGAGGAAAACCATGATGGTTAACCTCCTCCCTTGTCAGCCATGATGAATCTTCAATAGTTCATCCTTTCCACTTGACTAGATATTCTTCATATGTCATGTTCCTTGTGCTTCTACCAACATGACTATCCAATATATCCTCAATCTCTTTGGTATCTGAACTAGTTACTAAAATAATCCACTGTGCTGTTGTGATCTCATCTTCAACACCTCCCTCGTGATACTCTGTTAGATCTAAAATGTTAAACACTGGTGAAATATTCAGCCCAGTAGGCAATTCTACTTCATATGCATTTCCTGAATCATGCTTCTTCAGTATTTTACATGGCCCAAACTTCTTCATTTTCAATTTGTTATATGTACCAACTGGAAATCACTCCTTCTGCAAATGAACCATGACTTCATCTCCAACCTAAAATTCCTTATGCCTCCTTTTCACATCTGTCTTAGCCTTATACTACACATTCATCTTGGTAATATGCTTCCTCACCTCCTCATGGATGTTCTTCAAGTGTTCTGCAAAATCCTCATCTTCAGCACTACTTATTTCTCCTTTATCCATCTTTCTCAACTCGGATGCATTTCTAGGACTACTCCCATATACAATCTAGAATGGTGAGTTACCAGTGCTCCTGTTGATAGAATTATTATATGCAAATTCTGCCTATGGTAAAATCAAATCCCATCTTGTTGGCTTATCTCCAACCAAACATCTCAGCAAATTTCTCAAACTCCTATTCACCACCTTTGTCTGTCCATCAGTCTGTGGATGATGTGATGAACTAAACTTCAAATCTATCTTCAAATTCTTCCACAATGTCGCTAGAAATATCCAACAAACTTACTGTCCCTATCTAAAACTATACTCTTTGGCAAACCATGTAGTCTCACCACTTCTCTAAAAAATAATTCTGCTACATGAACAACATCATTAGTCTTCTTGCAGGGAATAAAATGTGCCATCTTTGAAAATCTATCAACTACCACAAAAATTGAATCATGTCCCCACTGAGTCCTTTGTAAACCAAGAACAAAGTCCATACTGATATCATCCCCGAGCTTCTCTAGTACAGGTAATGGCTGATATAGCCATGCATTCTGCTTCACTCCTTTCACCATCTGACATTCTCTGCAACTCTGTCCAAACTTCTTGACATCTTGCTGCAATTGTGGCCAATAATAATTCTCACTAACCAAAGCAAGGGTTTTATCATGACCAAAATGTCCAGCCAATCCTTTGTTATGCTTCTCCTTGATGATATTCTCCCTCATATAACTCCTTAGAATGTACAACTGACTCCCTTTGAATAGCATATCATCCTGAATGATGAAATCCAGCCACTTCATCCTGTCTAGAGTAACAGGTTCTTTACAAGCTTTCCAAGCTTCACCAAAATCAAGATCCTCTAGATACAAATTCTTGAGTTCCTTGAACCTAACCACCTCAATCTGCATCTCTATCAACAATAGTTTCCTTCTGTTAAGAGCATCTGCAACCCTGTTAGACTTTCCACTCCTATGTTTCAAAACAAATGTATAACTCTACAAAAACTCAACCCATTTCAAATGCCTTTGATTCAAATTTCCTTGAATATTCAAATATTACAAAGCTTGATGATTAGTATACAAAAAAAACTCCTTAAGAAGTAGATAGTGTCTTCACTTCTTCAATGCCTGAACTATGGCATAAAATTCCTGATCATAAACAAAATATTTCCTCTTGGCATCATTCAACTTCTCACTAAAATAAGCAATAGGTTTACCTTCTTGACTCATAACAGCTCCTATTGCAGTACCACTAGCATCAAAGTCTACTTAAAACACCTTATTAAAATCAGGAAGTGCTAAAATAGGTTGTTCTATAACCTTTTGTTTCAACAATTTAAAACTCTTATCTGCCCCATTAGTCCACTTGAACTCTTTTCTATCCCCCCTCATTGTTTCAGTCAAGGGTCCACAAATACTGCTAAAAGTTCTGATAAACTTTCTATAAAAACTAGCCAAACCATCAAAATATCTTACCTCAGTAGCACTCCTTGGAGTAGGCCATTCAAGGATAGCCTGTACTTTCTCTAGATCCATTTTCAGACCTTCTGCTGAAACTACAAATCCCAAATACACTAATTCCTTCTTCACAAAACTGCACTTCTTCAAATTAATCGACAATTTCTCATCTCTCAACTTCTCAAACACCATACGAATATGCATCATATGTTCCTCCAATGTCTTGCTAAAGATCAAAATATCATCTAGGTAAACAATGACAAACATACCTAGAAATTCTTTTAGAACCTCATTCATGGGCCGCATGAAAGTTCTCAGTGCATTGGTTACCCCAAAAGGCATGACTAACCACTCATATAGTCCTTCCTTTGTCTTGAAGGCAGTCTTCCATTCATCTCCTTCTCTTATCTGAATCTAGTGATATGCACTCTTCAGATCTATCTTTGAGAAATACACAACTCCACTCAAACAATCCATAATATCATCCATTCATGAAAATGGAAACCTGTACTTGATTGTGATCTTGTTTATTTCCCTAGAGTCTATACACATCCTCCATTCTCCATTCTTTTTTGGTACTAATACTACTGGTACAACACACAGACTCAGGCTCTCCTGAATCAACCCCTTCTACAATAACTCATGTACTTGTATGTTCAACTCTTCACTTTCTGCTGGTGTCATTTTGTGTGTTGTCTTGTTTGGCAAACTGGTTCCTAGAATCAAATCCATCTGATGACTAATCTTCCTTACCGGTGGTAATCCATCAGGTATATTATCAAATACAATATCTTGAAACTTGTTCAACAAATTTGCAACCTCTACAAGTACATCCTCTACTTCCTCTTTACCAGCTTTTGGAATTAAAGAAAAACACACATGTTCATGCCTCATACCATCTAGGAATTTCCTTCCATCAACAAAAGTTATTCTTGCATTACCACATACCTTTTCTTCAGTCTCTTTCAATGGCTTTAGCTTATGTCGCACTCCATCCTTTGTCAAGGAATAGGTATTTGCACAACCATCATGTACAACACATCTATCAAACTACCACGGCCTACCCAACAACATGTGACATGCATCCATAGGTATGATATCATATAGAACCTCATCATGGTACCTGCCAATCTTGAACTTTACTAGTTACTATTCACTGACCATGACCTTGTGGTCATCTTGCACCCAGGCAATCTGATATGGATGTGGGTGTTTCTATCTCTTAAGCTTCAACTTTGTCACCATCTCTTTTGACACCAAATTGTCAGTGCTTCCACTATCACTAATCACATCACAACATTTACCCTCACACTTGCATCTAGTGTGAAACAAGCTCCTCCTTTATTCAGGTTCATTCTCACCACTCAACAGGACTCTTCTATTAATCAACATTTCTCTTCTTTTAGTATCTTCAAAATTTGAGGATCTGGCATCTTCATCTACATGTGCCACTCTGGCCTAGCCTTCATTCCTCCTATCCATCCTGCCTTGGCATTAAGGACATTCAAATGCCCTATGACCTTCTTCTCCAGAGTGAAAGCATGTTCCATGGAAGCCTCCTCTTCCTGAACCTTGTACTCTTCCTCTTCCTATCTGATCTCTATTGTTCTGATCTTGGAAATGATTGGAACTATTTCCTCTCTAATTTTGACTACTACTAACGTCATCCTTCTTTTTTGGATCTTCATTTCAGCCTCCATATGACCATCCACCAGATCATCCACCATGACCCCTTCCATTTTGTCTACTCTTGAACTTCATGTTCAGCTTTTCCTCTACTTGTAGGGAAAACTGGTATGCCTCTTCAATAATGTTCATTCAAACCAGATTCAGCTCCTCCTGAATGCTAGGTGTTAACCCATTACGGTAATGGGCAACTTTCTCCTTGTCAGCTTCTGCATGGCTGTTCTGATGAGGATTCGATAGAACTCCTCTGTATACTCCTGAATAGATCTTCCTAGCTGCTTCAAACTTTGCATCTTCTTTAGTAGGTCAAGCTCATAATCAACATGAATGAACTGCTGCTTCAATTTATCCACCATTCGATCCCATCTTGTAATTTTATCTTTCCCTCTTCTATTTCACTCCAATTGAATCTCTTGCCACCAGATCTTCGCATGACCTTTTAGTCTGGCCTTCGCAAATTTGACCCTATCAGGATCCTCAATATCTTCATACTCAAAATATTCTTCACATTCATTGATCCAGTCAATCAACTCCTCTGGGTTAAGATTTCCTGAAAATGCAGGAACCTTAATCTTAGGTCTTTTTCCAATCTTGGAAATGGCCCAAAAAAGTCTTTCTTCCTCCTGGTTCACAACTTCAACTTCTCCTTCTTAATCTTCTTCTTCAGCTTCATCCTTGCTTTCATCTCTGACATTAAGATTCATTCCTCTATGAATCTCCTCTTGCAATGCTTGCACTTGTCTCTAGAGCGCTCTAACCTTAGCTGTTACAACACTAGCTCTTCCACCATGTTCCCTTCATGGAGGCATTTTTGCGATGCACGCTAAAACCCTAACCATGGTCCTAGTGCAAATTGCCTCATAGTTGGTGATCTGTTTACACACTCAGGAACTCCTACTTTGATACCACTTGATGAAGGGTGTTCCCCTTAATACCACAAACACAAAACAGAAATAGAGAAACAACAACAATATGCAAGAACAAAAAATTGGCTTCTTATTATCTCCACAAATGTGGAATTACAAACTTTTAGAATTACAATATGCAAAGCCACATGGGCATTCCCTTACAATATTCTATAGGACAAAGCCTCGAATCAATACCTAGATGTCTACCTAGAACTTCCCTAGACAACACTACGGGCCTTCTTTATATAGGTATTTTCCACCGCCCGAGAAGGTTCCAAAAATTTAGCCCTTAGGGCCGACCAAACTTAGAATTATTTTATTTTTCAATTTATTACATCAGAGTCAACTCAAAATAAATTTTGAAACCCGAACAAAGGAAAATTATTTTCTGCCATTTGAGGTGACCCGACTTTCGAAGATCATAAGTCATCACCAGTTGACCTGACTGACTATTATAACCCCATTTCAGAAAGGCCACAAAGCACACTATAGGCTTGAATCACACAAGCACCTATCACCCAAATTTTTGACCTCATTTGGGGCCTCTAAAGCCTTCAAAACTGAGTACAAAGTTTTTGTACCCTGCTGCCAATACCAAAAATCTTCAATATCTTCAAAACTAGACCTGATCTAGCCATGAAACTTTACTGGCAGACTGATATGATTGAGATGAACCTCCACATGTAAAGTTAGAACATTCCGAGATCGTATGACCAACTTACTAAAAATAGAAAGTTTCCATAAATAGTAGCTCTGCACAAGATAGCCCTTATTGAATACAAAAACAAAAATATTTTTGGGTGATGCAAGATTTCTCTTACACCCAGGATGCTCCTACATCAAATTTCATCATACCTACCTCCCATAATCTGAATAGTTCTCCTTTTGGTTCTCAGATGGGTGCTTAGGATTTTCAAGATCTAATTGAAATGTGTTTCATTTCTTATTTCACAATGCTTCCTCACAAGATTTTCTCTGATAGCTGTGTTCTCCTCTGATTCTCTCTTCTTTCTATTTACAAGTTTGTTATATAAATCATCAGGTATCTGTCCCTGAATAGTATCAAACTTCTTGTTAGCCAAAATCATATGCTTCACAATTGCATTCTCCAACTTAAGTCTGTCAGTATAATCATAAATATCATAATACTTGTTCATTCTTGCAACATCACCATTCTCAATGATCTACTCATTAAGCTTTTCAACTTTTGGTTTCCAAGCTTTCTTTTTAGTAGTGACATCATCTTTTACTTCTGCTATCTTTCTTGGAACCGGTTGCACTAGAGTTTTATGTCTCTTTCCTAGTCCAGTAGCACTTTCCTTAACTCTTTTTCTAGGTGTGGAGGAAGTGGATCTAGTAGACATCTTTGCTTCTATATCCTTCTTAGTTAATTCCACTTTCACCTTCACTTGAGGTTCTTCTTGTTGCACTGCAATTGATGATAAAGGAGGGATAGACAAAACTTCTTTTTGTCCACTCTCTCTGATTGCTGTTGCTGTCTGATTTGCTACCAAAAACTCACTCTTTGTCATTCCTGTATCTTTTAGGATTTTCTTAATGGTGCTCTCAACTCTCTTCTTAGACTACTTCTCTTTAATTAGAATCTTTGCAGAGTTGAAGTTCTCCTCAAAGGTTCCAAACCTATTGTCCTGAGTGTCCAACTTACACTTAAGTAACCTGCTAACATACTCTTTAGTCCCTACCTTAGATATCTCATCGCTAAGAGGGTCTATGAACTCTGTTCTAGGCTCTATTGCTCCAATATAGGTAAAGTCAGTATCCACCATAAAACATATATCATCTTTATATTTTTCAACAAGAGACTTAGGGATCCTTGATCTGCTAGACACAATATTTTGAAATGTCTTAATAACAAGTACTACACTCTCATTAACACTTTCAATAACATGTATTCTATATACTAGGTTAATCCTTTCCATTGTATTTTGTCCATCATTCCAATCATTTCCTATGGTGTAAGGAAATCTCCTCAAAAGATGAAAAAACATATATGTGATTAGGGATGACAACCTAAACTGTGTATACTTAGTTTTCTTGATCTTCTCCACATTCTCAAACAATTGAATTCTTATAATTTCACACATATCAACTTGTGCCCTATCAACACAAATTTGATAGGTTGCATGTACCATTCCAGCTGCCATGTCATCCTCTCTTAAATTAGCACAAAACTTAGTAGTTAGGATCTTCCATAAGTATCTCACATCATCTTGTTTGATCTTACTAATCACAATTACTCTACCATTATAGGATGAGTTTGTGTTGTCAATGATTGTTTTCCTCATGTTTTTCTCATTTAAAGGAATAGCTCCAGTTTTAGATAATCTAGTGAATTCATGAATCAAATCAGTTGTAATATCTATCACTCTATCTTCTAGCCAAAACTTTCCATTATGAATTCTGCTCAAGATAATCATAGTGCATTCTTCATTATCAAATTCATACTGTAATCCATACTTAACAATTTCATTATGTTCCAAATATTCAAAAACTTATTTCAGTGTCATATCCTAATTGTAAATCTTCTGATATTCATTAGTGAAATCACTATCACTCACTGTCTCTAGTTTGCATCCAAGATAACTTCTGACATTTTCTAAGTGTAAAACTCTATCTGGGACGGATGATAATGCAAACCTAGGGTCTTCTTCGAAGGGTTCTACTAGTTCCCTTTTCAATTTAGGTCTGTTCTTATCTCTGACATTGTGTATTAAGGAAACATCCATGATTTCTTCAAATTCTTTTACTGATTCAAAGATTTCTCAAGTAAAATACCTTAATTTCATGATTTTAGGGCTTGCGTAGATTGGGCACAAAATTCTTCTCCAAATCCTTGTAAAATGCTTTCAATCACTGCTCTTTGATCTCCTTGACACTTGAATTTTCTTTGATGATCAAATAATACTGATCATAACCTTTTATTAATTCAATCCCACTTAGATCAGACATCGCATTCAATTCTTTTGCCGCTTCTTTCCAAAAAGTTGTCTTTGCTAAGCTGCAAAACTTAAAACTTCTTGTGATCTCGCAAAACATAATATTTTTCTTTGCGCTCTTAATAATAGCATTAGAACATCATAAACTACCTTGCATTAACTACACAAGACTCAATTCATCATATATCTACTTCTACACTAAATCTAAGTTCCTATTCTACTACAATTTACATAAATTAAGTACTTTGAGATAGGTCAAGTAAAGATTCATTCTTACCTTTCAATACTTCACCTTCCTAATTACCATCAATGTTGAATATGTCTCCTTGATCTGTGCTTTTGATAAACTTCACTTCATCTAAATTACTACATCATCCTTTCTGACTGTTACTTGCATCTTCATTTCTTCTTGCATGATTTCTGGGATTAGGATTAGGATAAAAAACTCTATTGTTCATTCTGTAAAACTTTGTTGTATTTCCAATCTTGTTTCATATCTGACAAACAATTCTATTGTTTCCATATCTTGGTCCAGGTTGATTGATTTGTGATCTACAATTTCTAGCAATGTGTCCAACCTTGTTGCATCTATAATATACTACTCCATTTCTTCTATTCATATCTTTAGTAGATTTCTTATCTGCATTGTTAGTTTTCCTAAAAATTCTACTACCATCATTATTCTCAATAAATTTAGGTTTCCTACATTCAATAGCTCTATGTCCAAAACTATGACAATTGTAACAATAACCATTAAGAGACTTAAATTGTTTACCTGTGCAATCTCTCTTTATATGACCAATAGTATTACAAGCAAAACATCTACCTTTCAATTCTCTTTTCATACCTTTGGGTGATTCCTTTTGCTTCGGTGATTCTTCTTCTTTAGGTGTATCTTTAGATTTGTTGATCTCATCAGACTTCTTCTCATCTATGCTTTTAGATATCTTCAGATCTGGTTCCTTGCTTTCATCATTTGCTTTAAAAGTGTTGAATCTAAGACCAGTCTTATCATAGAATGGTTTTTGATAAGATATTTTTTCATCAATCTTCTCACTAGTTGAATATAGCCTTTCAAGTTGTTGTTTGGATTGAGTCAGTTCACCTTTCACAATCTTATTGTATTTCTCAAGTTCATTATACTACAAATTGACTTTCTCAATTTCAGATGTTACTTTACAAAGTTTAGATTTTAGTCCTTCATTTTTCAGTCTTTAGACTTTCATTCTCATATTTCAGATTTGCTTCATTCTTACCATTTCCATCTTTCAAACTAAGCTTCAAATTTGCTATCTTCAGTTCATGCTTAAGGATCTCATTTGCTTTTTCTAAATTGTCATCACAATCTTCAATAAAAACATTGGATTCCTTTTTAGATTTCAGATCTTCCAATTTTTTTTTTAGCTTCTCAATAAGGTTATTTTCATCATCATACTTTCTTTTCAAAGTATCTTTTTTTATAGTAAGCAAGTCAATCTATTCAAGATCTTCTTCAAGATTCTTTTGTAGTTGATCCATATCCATAGAGATCTTACTCAAGCTGCTAGGCTTTCCTTGAATGATTCTTTTTTGAGTAACTAAGCTCTGATACCAATTGTTAGAAATAGGAAATACTAAGAGGGGGGTGAATCAGTATTCTACAAACTTTATCTTTTTCTCAATTATGGATATAACAGATTATCTTTATACATGCATAACATAAGAAGCTAAACAACATGCATAACAATAAAGAACTCATAACACATTATTTGTTCTCGAGGAAACCCTAGCCAAGGGAAAACCTTGGTGGGGATGGTACCTAAAAAGATCCACTAATCAAAAGTATCCTATTAAGGATGTTGACCCTGTTAGGAGTCTATTACAAACATATAGTGTATCAGTCCTGATTAAGGGACTATAGGCCTTGTTAGAAGCCTCAACCCTATTAGGAGTTGGTAGTACAAAATATGATTACCAGATGAGCCCACTGCCTAAACAAGTAATGTAGAATATACACTGATTACAAAAATTGGTTAAGGTACATAACCTTATACTACTTGCATCAATTTCTCTTCGCCGCTCTTTCACTATCGCTATTACATATGCTTCATATACTTCACATCATATCACTTGTCCACACTATTGTGATCTTTCTTATAATTACAATTACATTTATACCAATAGCTTTATCCAAGAGTTAACATCTAGGATTTTGTCCCTTTATATTGTTATGTCATTATTTTGATAAACAAAATAATCCCTTAACTCTTTACTAGTTGTCTTCATATTTTGTTTGTTGACTTGACACTATCTTCAGTAAAACTATCATAACTTCTTCCGTACATGCCATACTGACTTGTGCTCTGAGATGGGTGATCAGTAGTCATCATAGAGTCTATGTTCAAGTGCACAAGCACTGAACTTACTCTAGTGAATGTCACAAATAAAATCTATGTCCAGGTTCACTGGTAAAAACACTGTCTCACACTTAGACAAATTTGTAATGCACTTTGTCATACTTTCTCTCCAACCTGTGTAATCTTCATGTGGATCATATGTTTCCATAATGACAACATCTATGTAATCAACTCAGCCAAATTGCCAACAATAATAATAATATCTTTTCCTTTCTTCCAAAGTAAATGTAGCTATATGGTGAACCACTATAAATCTGGTGTAAATTATGTTTGCGTTCTTGTTATATTTTTCCCCTGATTTTATTCTTGTATAATAATTATTTATTCATTCTTTCAACTCAATACTTTTGTGATATATCTTGTTCATTTATTTATGAATCCTTTAGTTTCTCATTGATCTTAAGAACTGTAGCATTTTTCCTTTGGATAAGGTATCTCAAGATGAGTAATCAAGAAAATTTAATTTAGCTTCATTGTTATGGTTCATATAATTTCATATGATTTCATTTATGAACTTGATAATCCTTGGGATCATCTCCTTGTGTTGTAGTTTAGTTGTTTGATTTATATCCTTGATATTTCAAAAGATTCTATAATTATATTCTTACAAAATATTGTCCTATTGTAATCGGATGTATAATATAAAATTAAGCTCTTTCCTTTTATTGTTCTATATTCCTTTATACCATGTAAGGGAAAGCATCACTAGTCACACATTTGTTGGAGATTTGCCAGCCAGCCAATGTTGACTATATATTTTTCATTGATGACAACATATGGTAAGGAGCATGTGTGGTAGCTTTATGCAGAGAGATTTGAGTATATGTTTCCTAGTTATGTTATAAGCATGAGATCATAGATGAAGAGGTTGATACTGAGTGTAGATAGTTATATAGTTGTTTATATCAGTAGTGTTCCTGGCAGGTCCCAGGAAGAGTTCTATATGTGATTTTCAGTATGGTTATTATGGAGCCTTGTGCATTTATATTTATGTTGGAGACATGTTAGTGATGCTATGTTTATGGACATAGAGTTAGTTGTGCAGTTGAAGTTGAGTTGTGATGTTTCCAGTTGCCAATTAAAGTTTCTTAAGTTTATCTAGTGGAGCCAACATTATTTATATTGGTTTAGCAGTTGCGCCGATCATTTCGGTATGCATGTTTTGTTTTGTATTTGGAGAAGAGTTAAGAATGTTTGGTTAAGAGCTCATAATGTATTTCAGTGTGAGAATAAAGTTTCAGTTAATTTGGTGGAGCCAACTATGTGAAGTGACACATCTACTCATATTGAGTTGCACGGTCCTAATTTGTGTTGCATGCTTAGTATAGCCATTGGAGATGTT
This sequence comes from Chamaecyparis obtusa, assembly GCA_027943335.1. Lineage (NCBI taxonomy): Eukaryota > Viridiplantae > Streptophyta > Pinopsida > Cupressales > Cupressaceae > Chamaecyparis > Chamaecyparis obtusa. The sequence goes on from BSBK01008129.1 coordinate 22,729, forward strand.
GTTGGAGAGTTATATTGTTTCTCTAATATGATTTCAAGGAAGTTCTAATAGGATGACTTGATTATATCATTTGGAGAAAGATACTTATTGTCGGTCAGTTATGATTGCTAAGTATGGCAGATAGTTAGAAAGAAAAGAGTAGACCAGAAGGTATGAAGTATTGGGCCATTAGTAGAAGGTCTATGTGAAAAAGAAGAGAGTGTATGCTATTAATTGGAACTGATCAAGATAGTAGATATAACTTGCAGCTCACCAAGATCTAGATATAGTGTGTATCTGTTATGTAGAAGGTTGCAACCTTCACCCTTTGAGCAATGTGCTCTTGGATAGTGTGTCCTCACCCTTAAAAGGGTTAATTGTAAAAGACTCCTAATGAGGTTTGACCTTTGACCAGGACACTGTACTTCATGCATTGTAAGGATCTACTCCTAACAGGGTTGTAAGATCTTCTAACATGAATCATAATACTCTAGTGCAGTTCATAGTGGGTGCTAATTCTCACTGAGGTTTTTACCTATTTGGGTTTCCCCATAACCAAAATTGTGGAGTTGTGTTAATTATTCTCATATTTTGTTTATGCTTAATGTTCTTCTATACTTAATTGGATAAATAATTGAATCTTGCAGATAATTGATTCGCCTCCCCCCCCTCTCTCAGTTGTCTCTTGGGACTATTCCTAACAATCAGTATCAGAGCCAAGTGCCTCAAAGAGAACATTTAACATCTTGAGGTTGATCAGATGGCATTCTTTAGAAAAGAAATTCCTAAGTTTGATGGAGAGAATTATCTAGACTAGAAGAACAAAATGATGACACATTTGTAGTGCATTGCTTTTGAGATTTTTGAAGTAGCCACTAAAGAAGTTCAGATTCCCTCTTTAGCAGATCTTGCAAAAGAAGATGCAACTCTTAAGAAAAAGGAGATGTTCACTCAAAATGCTATTGCCAAAGAAGCCCTTATCAGTGCCTTATCTGACAGTGATTTTTTAGAGATCAAGAAGGTAGATAAAGCCTACAAGATATGGAAGTGTCTAGAAGACATGTTTGAAGGAGACATCCAAGCTAATAATGCACGCAGAAAGACATGGAAGAAAAAGTACAATACATTGGAGATGCTACCTGAAGAGAACATCAGAGCCTACAATCAAAGGATTAATGAAGCAGTTGTAGGAATCAGAAACAATGGTGGAGAAATTTCTGAAGAAGACATAATGGATATGTTGATGACTACTCTGATAGTAGAATATGAGAACATGATAAACATCCTAGATGAGACTATGCAATTTTCAAAAGACTTCAAAAGAGAGACCTTACTAAGAAAGATTTCAGCATTCGAGATTTCAAGTTTGAAGATAGAGCCTGAAAGTGAAACAGCCTTCAAAGCTTCAATCCATGGTAAGAAATCCTTGAACACTTCAGGTAATTTTGATGATGATGATGAAGATAAAGAACTAGATGATTTCGATGCTATGATTGCTAAGAAAGAGAGGAAAGGAAAAGGAAAATATGAACATTAGTTACCATTCAAATGCTTTGTTGGTTCTTCAAAATGACTTACGCACTTGGGCTACCAATATATCTTTAGACTAGATTTTAGGAGTGGTTAATTCCAAATTTGCTAAGGATCTTAAGGTAACTGGACCAACTATAGGGACAAGACTACCTCTATGCTTCTAGTTCTATAGAACCAAGGTGGGTGCACCTAATCCAGTCAATAAAAACAACAATCCTTAAACACTAGGATTGGATTCAAACAAAGCAGATAAGATGAGATGGTGAGAAAATGCTAAATGGAAACCAGTCATTCATTGATTCTCAATCACCATCATTTAAAATAACAGCCCTATAAGCTCAATATTTTGGATGATTTGGTATTGGTTATGAATTAAAACTTTAAGGGATACAACCGACCATACCAGACATGTCATTGTAGAATATACTCACTTCTAATCAATGCCTTATGCATTGGGAAAACTTCTAATGCACTATAGTCTACAGAATTCAAGTACTGTTCTTTGTCATAGATCCAATTCATTTACACAAATACCCCAAACCCACACTACTTACAAAAATGCCTACGAAAAATAGATGAATTTATGCCTCACCTACAACATCATTTAATCTAATTCTAAAACCAGAACTATAGAATGAAAACATATGCATATTTTTATGCAGTGAACCAAAAAATTCAAAGCCTCATAAGATTGACACACATGGAGAGAAATGAGAAACTATATTAGTATTATGTATGAGGATCATGCCTCTGTATATACCCTACTTTGAGATTAAAACCACTTCAATAACAACAAATAATCAAGAATTTTTCCCTTTGATATACAACATAATCTGATAAAAGTCTGCTACATCCTAGACTGAGAGAAAAGTCACCAGTCGGTGTTCTGAAACTAAGAAGAAGACTAAACCTACATCTCCTACCCAGCCCACAGAGCTCTTGGGACCAACTCTGAGAAATTGTAGAGAACATTTGGAACCCTTAAAAGTATGAAAATACCAACATATATCCCTAAGGAAAAGAGACCTAAAAGATATTTCTACCATGACATATGTCTCTTTCCAAAAAAATAAATTATGCAAATAACATCCTCTTCCCACCAAAATTTGACTTTGGAATCAAAAGCCCTTACTACTCTTTCCCACTTGTGAGAAACTAGTTATTTCCACCACCATTGAATCTGTCATCTCTTGTTGTTTCCAACAATATATTTCTCTTCTATGTTTGAGCAAAAATTCAACCTCCAAGAAACATTTTCATTTTCCTATTTTCGTGAGCAACTGAAAACTCTTAAAATTTGAAATTATCACATAGTGCAAACTATATAAAGCTTTTTAATCTTTCTTTAGTTTCATTTGAATTTGGGTGGGCCCTACATGTGCCATGTGGCTATAGCTGATTGGTTTGACTGACCACCTTATCACTATGTTGGAACTGTCTACACGGTCACCGGCACCACAACACCACCCCTGCCATGTGTTAACATCTAGTTCACTGCTTCATAACCATGCAACTCTATTTGCCAGCTCATCCCTTTTCCACATGTCATCTTTTCACAATGTCGCAATGGTAAACCACCGAGCACCTTTCTCTTTATGAAAATGTGACCACCGTTGATCTCTAGCGCGCATCCTGAGGCATCAAAAATGTATCTCTTTCAACTATCAAAATATACCTCGCCTTCTTCGTGGGACCCAGTCACCACCTCATCACCACGTCATTTCTAACCTGTTGCCACCTAGACACCTTGATTTCCATGCACATGTGGGCTGGCCTCTATCTAAGCATCCACACTTGGACACCATGATATTGTCCTCACTTGCATTTAAACAACATGTTTCATGCTATGCCACCAATGTGGGACAAATCTTATTGAGGTTATTAAATTTACCTTCAAAATTACTTAGTGTGTGCCTAGATAGGCCCACACAATGAATGCCCATCCACATAGCCCTCTTCCTTATATTTACAATGTTAACTGTGTGCTCTTGTTTTTAAACAACTTCCTATTTATCAACCTAGCGAATGTGGGATAATTTCCTTTGAATATAATAATTTAATTTAAAAAATTATCTTAATGCAATCTAGCTGGCTGGGCACACACAAATTTGGCTAGCCCTTCCACATCCCTTCCTCCTTTCTTCACTTTACCATTGACTTGTGGAATTTTTTTTTTAAACACTATTTTGCCGCAAGCTGGGTAAATGTGTAATAAATAACTTAACATCCCACTGCATTTTGGTCTTTCCTTCATTCCTGCACACACTAATTTATTTATTTTTATGTGATACCATGCTGGAGTACAACATATGGCATGCCTTTGGCAATCCTCTTTTATACTGGCAGCCTCCCCTAGCTTTGGTGTGTACAATCTTGTTTTCTTTGGTGTGTGCATTGTAGTGGTGTGCCTAGATGTAAAAAAACTAGCATGGACATGTTGGTGTACCCAGCCTAAACAAAATGTGTGTAGCCCCTTTGCTAGTATTAAGAAAATATGTACCCAGCACTAACGATGATGGGTGTTGCTCCCCTCTTCCTCTGATGTGCATAGCACCTTACATTATAATAAATGGCGTGTCTAGATTTTTCTTGGTGTGCATAGCATAAACATGGGTGCCACACCATATAAAAAATGCACCACACAAAGGGAGATACGTGCAACACATGAAAGAGATATGTGCAGCCCCATTGGGTAGCATACACAATAAAATTTAGAAGGCAAATACAGTCCACAATGAAGGTTTGTGCCTGGTAAAGAAAAGGAGGCACACAACATATGTGGTTCCATTTGAATGGTGCACCCAACACTTACAAAAATGTGTGCAGCCCAAAACTTTGTTTGCATCTTTCATTTGGTTCGTAGCTAAAGACATATGGAAGGCACGTCCAACACCCAAAAGTTGAGTGCCAAAATAAAAGGGAAGCACATGTGCATAAATAACATGAAATCATTCCTGGAAACCAAGAATTCATGTACCTGCCAAGTAGAAAAGAACTCACCAGTAGTGCAAAATAAAGATGGCATGCCACAACGACAAAGGATTTCTTTTAAAATAATGAGGCAGGCTGGACCCCAAGCGGGTCCGGCCTAAAACATTTTTTATTTTAATCAATTGAGCCTTGGAATACGATCTAGATGACAAACTCCAACAACTAGAAATGATTTGAACAACGTCGGATACTTAAAAAACTTGATTTTTAACTTCGCCAAAGTTGCCAAATTGAATAAACTGCCTCTAGTCGCACTATTAAAACACTAATCAAAACTTATCACTGGATGTTGAAACTTGACGAACATGAAATTTGTAACATAGACAACCACTCAATCAAGAGGATTCCTCCAAAGATGAACAAGGTGAAACATTTTAAAAATTCAAAACACCTGTTCAAATTTGTTCTGTAAGCGTAAACCGAAATCACTTTGAACAGCCTCCAAAGAAGATGTACCAAAAATATCGAATGAAAAGATAATGTTGAACCACTGAAGCTGAGACAAGACTCATATACAAGGAAAACAAGGAACAAACCCCCATCTAGAAACAAGTATTTGACATCAAGTTATGAATTTCTAAAAATGGTCACTTTGTGAAGTCGATCCTGTCAGTATTATTCATCAACATAAAACACCTTTTGTCTGACCTTGCAAACCTATCAAATGGAACCCACATAGCCTGAAACCTTGGGTGTAAATTATCTTTCATATGTATAAAACAAGGTTATAATCAGATTTCCAAAATGATCAACTCATTATCCAGAAATAAACCTCAAAGTAACACCCTCAGAACATCCTGAATTGAAAACATTGAAACTTGTGGAATTGCATTTGGAACTGACTGAGTGAAGTGATCAAATAGATTAGTCATGATATCAAAATCATCGAAGAAGCTTATTTACATGTATACAATATAAAACAAAATTCAATTCATCTGGATCACTGATTGGGTGAAATTTGCACGACCTCAAAGTAGGCCACTCAAAACTTTGCATTCCCACATTCAGTAAAACTGAATAAAATGCAAATAGAAAGGCCTTAGTAAACTGATCATACAAACTTACCAGAATCTTAAAATGGGCATGGATATTCACTCTCATGCCTAAAATATAGTGCAACAATCCTCATGCCATGACTATCAACCTGGTGTCAAATACAAACCGCAAAAGTAGGCCAATTAGTAAAAACCAAACAGAATGCAAGGTGCAGATTTGTGCAATGATCTCCAACTAGGTACCTATGAAACATATCATAATTGAATTCTGAGAGTCAAAAAAAACTGCATATGCTAAATGATAGGTGATGAACACATGTACTAAGCCCCATCACATGAAAATCATCAGGTTTTCTTTTTCTTGTACTTGAACTAGGGCTCTTTAAAATGATCTTTTAAGGGCACAAACTTTGCCTTAGGAAAATCACTGAATATGGACTCAAAAATATATTTAAAATTTTAGAGTACTAACAGTGTCTCTAATTGGGGATGCATGCCCCTTGTGGGCATGTAGATAATTTATAATCTTTGGTAGAGAAGACCACTCAAAAGAAAACAAACTTCTCACTCTTTCTCTCTTTAAAATCAGGGGATCTTATTAAGAAACACTCCACACAATTGAAAGAAAAGAAACTATACAATGAGCACAACATTTACAAATGGCTCAAAGCTATCAAACTAAAATCACCTCTTACCTCTATTAAACAATTGATTTTCATCTTCATTGATCAAAGGTAGACTGAAATTATTACTTTTGCCAACACAGTCAAACATGTTGTCGTGAATTGTCAACACATCATATGGAAAATAATCAACACCATTACTATCATTAGGCATTTGGAAATCAGTGAAATATTGAAAGTGTTGATCATTGTACAAAAAGAGGCTGTCACATCCTTTAAACATTTTAACCAGCCGAGGAATAAGACATTCTGGCTCAACAACATAGCTTGAAACATGTTGGCTCTTTCCAAAACATGATTGAATATCAAAAAGGAAGTTTTGAAATTCAACCCTTTGTATATCACACAAGTGCTCAAGTAAATCATTAGGAAATGCAACTTGTGGATTCAGATTTAGTTTATCCTGGGAGACATTAACATGCTAGATTTGAAAAATAAAAGATTCATATTCTACCTGACAACTGATATGTCCCTACTGATTAATTTTAATATCTTTGGAAAATAGGGCATCAACATTTTTTACATCCCATTCCTGGAGAAAAGAACAAACTTATGGCTGAATCAAATGTTCTAATATAGAACTTAAAACCTCTTTCAGCTTCATATGAAATGTTTCAAAATGTGGTAGGAACAAATCAAGTATGTAACTCATTGCACATGTCATCCTCTTGGCATATGTCTCCCTGACATAATTCACTGTGGTAGGGCAGATTGTCAGCACTATTAACTTTCCCTTGACAAGACATTGATTCCATAGTATTGACAATATCAAAAACATCAATGTCCACATCAAATAGGATGACTTCTAATTCGGGTTTAAAAATAAAATGAGCTACCATGGTTTCATATTCTGGCTCGTAGAAGCCTTCATCCATCTTAGGATTAATAACTTCACATGACAAATCAAAAGATGAAAGCATACAAACTGAAAAATTAGTTTTAAATTCATTGTTAGTTGAAACAAAGGAATTCATTATTACTTTAGTCAAATCAGCTTCTTCAAAATCATCTTCAACACATGATAACTCCTTGTCTTTTTCACAAGGCTTCCTATAAACCATTTCCTTGTCTTGAAGAAGATCAAGCTCATTGTGGCTCCATGAATCCTCTTCCTCACTATCAGCACTACTAGAGTCTGATAGAATCTCATCATTTGGGGCTTTATCATCATCTGATGAAAGATCTGCCCCCTCTTCATTTTCAAAACTTGACTACAAAAAAATTGTCTCTGCAGCCTCATACCTAGAAAGACCAGTGTCAAATTTACTAGGTGTGTAACCTTTGTATATGTCTATCTTTGCATCAAAGACATTCTGCAGTTCTTTACTAACCGTGTTAGATCCCACATAAGGGACAACCACATCTTGTTGAAAATATTCTTCATTGTGTTCTGAAGCATAATATGGAACATGGTTATTAAGATCAGTAGGGATAGAGATACCTTTACATTGATTTTCATTTCTTGATACACACCCATTTATTGCATTTGATTTGTTATGACAACAAACACTAGTAGTTAGAAATCCTTTGGCAATTCCATATTTCAAGTTATTTTCTATATACATTGTTGTCATAAAATCCTGATGTAAAGTCTTTGGCTCTTTGTTTCTTAGTAGGAAACTCATTTTTTTACCAAAAGCACCCAAATAAAGTATTAGACATATTTGATCATTGGGCCTATAGCTTTCTGGAATATCATTTACTGTTTTGGCAAGTCTAATGTTGAATAATGGAACTAACTCTTCTTTTTGAATCTCGACCTCCATCAATTTGTTCAACACAACACTTGCCCCTATTCTTTCAGTGAATTGTTCCATGAAAGATGAATTGAAAACTTCCCATGAAGAAATAGAGATTGCTGGCAAGGAGTAGAACCATACCCTGACATCATCTTTGAAATTCTGGACCAGCAACTTCATGAAGATATCTTCATGGAAAATTTTGAAGTCTCCTATCAGATCAGTAAATTCTTGTAAATCTTTACATGCTAAATTGGATTGGTTCCCTTTAAAATCTTGTAGATGCTTCCTGATCTTAGTAGGAATTTCATTTTAGAAACCATGTATGCCATCAAAACATAATGGTGCATACCTTTGTACAGAAAATATTCTGCATGAATCCATTATGGGTTGCACTTTCACTTGATGAAATTTTAAAATTCTTATTATGAACAAATTATGTAGCCATAAGGATTCTTCGAATCACACACACTCCTCCAAAACATAACCAAGATTTTAAACAAATCTTGGAGAAATATGTAGATCCATAATCGAAAATCATTTTTATGGTGACTTCTTCACCCAATAAGGATCATGCAAATACACAAATTATTTGAATGAGAAATACCTAGTTATTTTTTTTTATGCTTCTATTTTTTCCTTGGCTAGAAATATGGTAGATCTTAGAGCTCACCTTGTAGCTCCATCAAGTTCTTTTCACATAGAATCACCACCTCCTTGAAGAGGAAAATATTTCACTTATTCACAATCTCTTTCAAACCAGAAACAAAACTTTACTAGGATCTTTAAACACTGTTTATTAGAATGACATACATCATATTTTTTATTCTAAATTTGCATTAATCAAATAGAGGATCTCAAAGTCACCACTCACACTTGGTGAGATAATATAAAATCTTTAAATTTGACTCTATACTTCAATGGTAACCACTGGGTGAGATAAATAAGCAGGCCAAGAGTCTATCTCTACTTGTACCCATGTTATTTATGACAAGTATATAACACCAAAGATATCTACTGGATCTAGCATGACTATTGCATCTCTATTACCCATCAAATTCGCCATTTTGTTGGTTCTTCAAAATGACTTACACACTTGGGCTGCCAATATACCTTCAGATTGGATTTTAGGAGTGGTTAATTTCAAATTTGCTAAGGAACTTAAGGTAACTGGACCAACTATAGGGACAAGACTACGCTCTGGGCTTCTGGCTCTGTAGAACCAAGGCGGGTGCACCTAATCCAGTCAATAAAAACAAAAATCCTTATAACACTAGGACTGGATTCAAATAAAGTAGATAATATGAGATGGTGAGAAAATGCTAAATGGAAACCAGTCATTCATTGATTCTCAATCACTGTCATTTAAACAAATGGCCCTATAACCTCCATAGTTTGGATGATTTGGTATTAGTTATCAATTAAAACTTTAAGGGATACAACCAACCATACTAGACATGTCATTGTAGAATATACTCACTTCTGATCAGTGCCTTAACCATTGGGAAAACCTCTAATGCACTACATTATACATAATTCAACTACTATTCTTTGTCACATATCCAATTCATTTACATAAATACCCAAAACCCACATTGCTTAAAAACATCCCTGTGAAAACTAATTGAATTTATGCATCACCTACAACATCATTTAATCTAATTCTAAAACCAGAACTATAGAATGAAAACATATGCATATTTCTATGTAGTGAATCAAAAAATTCAAAGCCTCATAAGATTGACACACATGGACATAAATGAAAAACTATATTAGTATCATGTATCAAGATCATGCCTCTGTATATACCATGCTTTGAGATTAAAACCACTTCAATAACAAAAAATAATCAAGAATTTTTCCCTTTGATATACAACATAATCTGATAAAAGTCTGCTACATCCTAGACTGAGAGAAAAGTCATCAGTCGATGTTCTGAAACTAAGCAGAAGACTAAACCTACATCTCCTACCCAGCCCACAGAGCACTTGTGACCAACTCTGAGAAATTGCAGAGAATGTTTGGAACCCTTAAAATTATGAAAAGACCAACATATATTCCTAAGGAAAAGAGACCTAAAAGATATTTCTACCATGACATTTGTCTCTTTCCCGAAAAATCAATTCTGGAAATAACATCATCTTCCCACCAAAATTTGACTTTGGAATCAAAAGCCCTTACTGCTCTTTCCCACTTGTGAGAAACTGGTTGTTTCCACCACCATTGAATCTATTGTCTCCCATTGTTTCCAATGATATATTACACTTGTATGTTTGAGCAAAAATTTAACCTCCAAGCAACATTTTCATTTTCTTGTTTTTGTGAGCAACTGTAAACTCTTGAAATTCAAAATTATCACATAGTGCAGAATATATAAATCCTTTTAATCTTTTTGTAGTTTCATTTGAAGTTGGGTGGGCCCCACATGTGCCATGTGGCAACAGCTGATTGGTTCAGCCGAACACCTTATCGCTATGTTGGAACTGTCTCCATGGTCACCAACACCACAACACCACCCCTGCCATGTGTAAAGTTCCAGTTCACTGCTTCATAACCATGCAACTCTATCCACCAACTCATCCCTTTGCCACATGTTGGCTTGTCACAATGCTACAATGGTAAACCATTGAGCACCTTTCTCTTTGCAGAAATGTGACCATCGTTGATCTCTGGCACGTATCCCAAGGCATCAAACATCTTTTTCAACTATCAAAATATACCTCACCTTCTTCTATTGGATATTGCTAATGTATGGGTGGTGATTGAGACATGTAATATGTTTAATCACTATGTTACTAAATGGGCACTCATACTGTTGTCATTTGTGTTTTGTCACTGATGTCAACATATGCTTTTATGAAGGAACCAAACTGGTAATCACGGTGTATGGCTAATGTACTGATGTTTCATATGCTGTGAAGTTAGATGAGAGTTTAGGTGGATGTTTTGATCTTATATCTATGATTGCATCACTAAGTATTGCATATTAAGAGAGTTACAGTTGTTTTGGTAAAGACTGGTCACTGGACTGTGAGAGTGAGAATTCACAGAGTTAGTCTCTGAGTTTTTGATATATCTTTTAGAGGGATGGGATTCAAGGTAGGTGAACTTGAAGGATGATGGAAGAGGTATTGACATATGTTCATTGGTCAGCACAAGGTATAGAGTGATTGGTGACATCATCTATGGTGTGTGCTCTGGCGATGGCTTATTCTGAAGCCGACTCAAAGAATGAAACATGTGTTTTGTTTGGCAAGCATAAATCAAGGATGTTTGTCCTTAATTGTTGTAATGTAATCATTGTAAACTTTTTTTAGATACCATGTGTATCTTAGCAAGGGTTTATGTAATTGTTTGTAATTAGGAAAGCCTTATGGGCTGACCTGATCTTGGTAAAATGTAATAAGGTATAAATGAAAGGTCTTTTCTTTGGAAAAGACATGGATGGAATATATGTCATATAGAGAGGTTGTGAAATTTGCGAGCTTGTGTCTACTACATGTAGAGTAGAGGTTTACTAGTGGACTTCATTGGAACTGATCAAGCAAAGACAGTTGCTAGCAAACAGTTCAAAAGATTGTGTATTTCTTCATATACACCTATTGCAAACTAGTGAGTTCTGAAGGTGGATTTAACCTTCTTTGGGTAGTGATCCCTCTATTGTTCTTGACTCCTAACAGGGTTTGTCCTCTAACAAGGACTATGTACTGTAATGTTTCAATAATCTCCTAATAGGGCTATATCTTGTAACAAGGATTACTATACTCTTAGTACATCATTAGTGGGTGCTAATTCCTAGCGAGGTTTTTACCTTTAACAGGTTTTCCCCATAACCAAAATATTATTTTATTGTGTTGGTATTCATTGTGCTCATTGGATCTGATATTGTTGAGCTTAAATTTTAAAGTTTAATATTTTGTTAGACAACTGATTCAACCCCCCTCTCAATTTTATTGTGGACTGCTATTCCTAACAATTGGTATCAGAGCTTGTGGTCCTCAGAGAGAAAGCTTAACAGCTTGAGGTGATCTTGGAGATGGCATTCTATAGGAAGGAAAGTCCTAAGTTTGATCTTGAAAACTTTTATAGTTGGAAAAACAAGATGTGAACACATCTGCTATGTATGGGCATAGACTACTGGATGATTGTGAACAAGAAGGAATCTCTGAAGGATGAGAATGACTTGGAAATAGTTGATGATGATTAAAAGAAGTTATTTTCATGCAACATGGTCACAAGAGAAGAATTGATTAGTGCACTATCTGAGGGTGAGTTTACTAAAATTAAAGATCTAGATTCAGCACATGAAATTTGGAATAGACTACAGGCACTCTATGAAGGAGACAACTATACCAAACAAGAAAAGTTACAAAACTGGAAGACAAAGATGGAGAAGCTGAAAATGAATGAAGATGAGAGCATTAGAGACCATGTTCAAAGAGTTACAAAAGCTATAGTTGGAATAAAATTTTTTGGAGATACTTATGATGAAGATGAAGTCATTGCGAAGATTCTAAGATCCCTAACTCCTGTTTGTAAATTCAAGGAAATGTCAATTCAAGAAACTATACCCCTAACTCCAAACTTTAGTAGAGAGATATTGATTGCAAATTAACTACCTTTGAAGCTATGGAATTAGGAGAAGCTGGACCTAAAGTTGAATCTACATTTAGGGCATTTGCACACAAGAAAGTATCTGCACTTTCAAGCACAAGCAAAGAAGACCTGAAAGAAGAGCTTGGTGAGAATGTTGAGGAATGGGAGAAGATAATGGAAGAATAAAAGAAGATGGAAGAACTTGTTGCACTGATTACTAGAAGAGAAAAAAGAGGTAAGGGAAAATTTGAAGGCAAGTTACCCTTGAAATTTTTTTCATGCAATAAGATAGGTCATTTTGCATCTAGATGTCCTACAAGAGTTCCTAAGTACCAACCTAATTATGAAAAGATTAGAAGAGACAAAGAATATTATTATGCTAGTGAAGGAATCTCCAATGATGATTTAGATGATGAAGACATTGGATTTGTTGCTATTAAAGATGAACCTATTCATGAAGAAAAAGCCTTAGTATCTCATGTTGACAAGAAAACTGAATGGATAATTGATAGTGGATGTTCTCATCACATGACTGGTGATAAGGACAAGTTTGTTAAATTAGTAAATTATGATGGAGGTGTTGTAAGGTTTGGGGAAAATCTCCCAAAGTCCATCATAGGAGTTGGATCCATCACTCTGGACGGAAAGACTAATACAAACAATGTACTACTTGTTGAAGGACTGAAACACAATTTGTTGAGTGTCGGACAGTTAATGGATACAGACTTTCAATTAAGTTTTGTTAATGGTAAATGCTTTATAAGAAGCAAGGAAGGGAAACTGATTGCTACCGGTTCAAAATCTAGAGGTAATGTATTTTAACTAAACACATCTGGAGCCTCTTGTTTTGTTATGAAGGTAGATGATAGTTGGTTATGGCATAGAAGATTTTGTCATGTTAACTTTGATAACATTGTGAAGGCAAGTATGGCTAATGCAGTAAGAGATCTACCAAACATTGTGAAACCTTCTAACACTGTATGCATAGAATGTGTTATGGGAAAGAAAACTAAAAGCAGTCATAAAAGCAAATCATTTACATCAAAAGGAAAGTTGGATCTGGTACATACAGATCTATGTGGGCCTACAAGAACAAAGTCATACTATGGTGAAAGGTATTTTATACTCTTTGTTGATGACTTTTCTAGAATGATGTGGGTTACTTATTTGAGAGAGAAATCAGAAGCTTTTGACAAATTCAAGTTGTTTAAAGAAAAAGTAGAGAATGAATCAGGACTGAAAATCAAGTGTTTAAGATCAGACATAGGTGGATAGTTTACATCATATTTATTTAATTCATACTATGAAGAGCATGGGATAAAAAGACAAACATCTACTCCTAGGACTCCACAATAGAATGGGATAGTAGAGCGAAGAAATAGAACTATACTTGATGCTGCCAGGACAATGCTAATTGAAGGAAATGTATCTCATGTACATTGGAGAGAGGTTGTTGGAATAGCAGTGTACACATTAAACAGAATTCAAATCAAAGATGGAACAAGTAAGACTCCCTATGAACTATGGCTTGATCATACTCCTACTGTAAAATATTTCAGATTTTTTGGTAGCAAATGTTATGTCAAGAGGGATGATGAGATAGGGAAATTTGATGGTAGAAGTGATGAAGGTATCTTCCTTGGTTACTCTGTTAAAAGAAAGGCATACAAATGTTTCAATCTGAGATTAAGGAAGATGGTTCAAAGTAACAATGTAATAATAGATGAGAAATTTTAGATACAAGAAAGAATGTATGACAGTAGTCAGATATCAGAAGTGAAAGAAACCACTACTGATGTTGAAGAACTTGTTGAGGGAGAAAGTGAAAAAGATGCTTGTGATGACACAAGAAAGACTACTAAAACTCCTAAAACTCCAAGGTATGTAAAAAATAACCATCCTGAAAATCAAATTATTGGCAATATCAGTCAGGGAGTGCTAACTAGATTTAAAGTTAGAGAAGAATTTTTTTTGATTTCTCAAGTTGAGCCAAAAATTACAGATGAAGCCTTTAAAGATGAATCTTGGATAAATGCCATGAAAGAAGAATTGGATCACATAAAGAAAAATAATACTTGGGAATTGGTTCCAAGACCTAAAAATAAAAATGTTATAGGAGCAAAATGGGTCTTTAAAAACAAAATGGATGAAGCAGGAATAGTTGTAAGAAACAAAGCAAGACTAGTGTGTAAGGGATACTCACATCAATAAGGCATAGACTTTGAAGAAACATTTTCTCCTATTGCTAGAATAGAGGCAGTAAGATTATTTCTATCTTATGTTGCACACAAAAACTTCAAAGTGTATCAGATGGATGTTAAATCTGCATTTCTGAATGGAGATCTTGAAGAAGAAGTATACATAGAACAACCAGATGGATTTCCTCTATGCGAAGAGAAAGACATGGTGTGCAAATTGAAGAAAGCCCTGTATGGGTTGAAGCAAGCTCCTAGGGTTTGGTATGCAAGGTTTGACAAGTATCTACTTGGACTTGAATTTAGAAAAGGTAATGCAGATAGTAATTTGTATTTAAGAACTAGTGAAGATGGAATCCTCATAATAGAAGTATTTGTGGATGATATTATCTTTGGAGGTAATGATGATCTATGTAAGAAGTTTGCTAAAGAAATGGAAAGTGAATTTGAGATGTCCATGATAGGTGAAATGAAATTATTTCTTGGACTACAAATAACTCAGAATGAGAATGGTATTTTCATTTCTCAAACCAAGTATCTCAAAGAATTTCTTAAGAAATTCGGTATGGAAGATTGTAAACTAGTAGGAACACCTATGGTGACTAGAAACAAGCTAACAATTGATGATGAATCAAAATGTGTTTTTTATACTTTGTATAGGTCAATGGTTGGAGGGATACAATATCTGAATCACACCAGACAAGATATTGCTAATGTTGTTGGAATTGTGGCTAGATATCAGACAGAACCCAAAGAGACTCATCTAGCTGCTTTGAAAAGAATACTGAGGTATCTTAGAGGAACCATAGACTATGGTTTATGGTATGATAGGAATGACATCTTTGAACTTCATGCTTATACTGATGCTGATTGGGTAGGAAATATTGATGACAAAAAAAGTACCAGTGGTGGTGCATTTTTCCTTGGGAAAAAGTTGGTTTCTTGGCTAAGAAACAAGATTGTATTAGAATATGTTGCTGCTTCTATAAATTGCACTTAGATTGTTTGGATGAAACAAATGTTGATAGACATTGGAATAAATTTTAATGAGCCTATGGTTATCCATTGTGATAACACCAGCATAGTAACAATGTCAAAGAATCTGATGATGCACTCTAAAACTAAACACATTTCTATCAAGTATCACTTCTTGAGAGACAAGGTGGCAAAAAAAGAAATCAACCTAGAATATATTAGTAAAAAAGAGAAGATTGCAGACATTTTTACAAAGACACTACTGAAGATACCTTTGAATATCTTAGAGGTATGCTAGGGGTTCAGGCCCTCCTAGTCAGAACTAAATGATGTAGAGATGCATCAGTCCAGAAGTGTTTAGAGCCTCATCATTTTCTGGACTGGATGTAGGGATCTACTCCTTAGGGGGAGTGATAATGGAAGAAATTTTATATGTGAAGGTAGTTGAAGGCTCATGGCACCCTTTTCCATTGCTATCAAAGGGGAAGTGTTGGTATGAGAAAATCTCTACTGTTTGGGGAGATTGTTCAGTTGAAGGACTTTGGATTGATATAACTTTGGGATAAGATTTTCCCATATGTTGACATCAATGCCAAAGGGAGAGATTGTTGGATATTGCTAATGCATGGGTAGTGATTGAGATATGTAATATGTTTAATCAATAAGTTATTGAATGGGCACTCATACTGTTGTCATTGATGTCAACATATGCTTTTATGAAGGAACCAGACTGGTAATCATAGTGTACGGATAGTGTACAGATGTTTTAGATGCTATGAAGTTAGATGAGAGTTCAGGTGGATGTTTTGATCTTATATCTATGATCACATCACTAATTATTTCATATTAAGAGAGTTACAACTATTTTGGTAAAGACTGGTCACTGGACTGTGACAGTGAGAATTGACAGAGTTAATCTCTGATTTTTTGATATATCTTTTAGAGAAATGGGATTCAAGGTATGTGAACTTGAAGTATGATGGAAGAGGTACTGATGGATTTCCATTGGTCAACACAAGGTATGAAGTGATTGGTGATGTCATTTGTGGTGTGTGCTCTAGTGATGGCTTATTCAGAAGCTGACTCAGGGAATGAAGCATGTGTTTTGTTTGGCAAGCATAAATCAAGGATGTCTGTCCTTAATTGTTGTAATGTAATCATTGTAAACTTGTTTTAGATACCGTGTGTATCTTAGCAAGGGTTTATGAAATTTTTTGTAATTAGGAAAGCCTTATGGGCTGACCTGATCTTTGTAAAATGTAATAAGGTATAAATGAAAGGTCTTTCTTTTGAAAAGACATGGATGGAATATATGTTGTATAGACAGGTTGTGAAAGATGCCAGCTTCTATCTGCTTCATGTAGAGTAGAGGTTTATTGGTGGACTTCATTGGAACTAATCAAGAAAAGATAGTTGCTGGAAAATAGTTCAAAAGATTGTGTATTTCTTCATATACACCTATTGCAAACTAGTGAGTTCTGAAGGTGGATTTAACCTTCTTTGGGTAGTGAGTCTTGGGCAGTGAGCCCTCTATTGTTCTTGACTCCTAACAGGGTTTGTCCTCTAACAAGGACCATGTACTGTAATGTTTCAATAAGATCCTAACAGGGCTATATCTTCTAAAAAGGATTATTATACTCTCAGTACATCATTAGTGGGTGCTAATTCCCACCCGGGTTTTTACCTTTAACAGGGTTTCCCTGTAAGAAAAATATTGTGTTATTGTGTTGGCATTCATTGTGTTCATTGGATCTGATATTGTTGAGCTTAAATTTTAAAGTTTAATATTATGTTATACAACTGATTCACCCCCCCTCTCAATTGTATTGTGGATTGTTATTCCTAACATCTTGGTGGGACCCGCTCACCACCTCATCACCATGACATTTCCAACCTGTCGCTAGCCAAATGCCTCAATTTTTATGCACAGATGAGATGGCCTCTGTTAAAGTGTCCACACTTGAACACCATGATATTGTCCTCAGTTGCATTTAAACAACATGTTTCATGCTACACCACCAATGTCAGACAAATCTTATTGAGGTTATTAAATTTACCTTTAAAATTACTTAGTGTGTGCCCAGCTGGGCCCACACAATGAATGCCTAGCCACATAGCCATCTTCCTTCTATTTACAATGTTGACTGTGTGCTCTTGTTTTTAAACAACTTCCTATTTATCAACCTAGTGAATGTGGGATAATTTCCTTTGAATATAATAATTCAAAAATTATTTTAATGTAAGCCAGCTGGCTGGCCCCACACAAATCCGGCTGGCCATTCCACATGCCTTCCTCCTTTCTTCACTTTACCATTGACTTGTGGAATTTTTTTTTTAAACACTATGTTGCTCCATGGATGGGTAAATGTGGGATAAATAACTTAACATCCCACCGCGTTTTGGTCTTTCCTTCATGCCTACACGCACTTGTTTATATATTTTTTATGTGATACCATGCTAGAGTATAGCATATGGCACACCTTTAGCAATCCTCTTTTATGTTGGCAGCCTCCCCTGCCTTTGGTCTGCACAATCTTTTTTTCTTTGGTGTGTGCACTGTAGTGGCATTCCCAAACTTGGAGAAAACTAGCACGCACATGTTGGTGTACCCATCCTAAACAAAATGTGTGCAGCCCCTTTGCTAGTATTAAGAAAATATGTGCCCAACACTTATGATGATGGGTGTTGCTCCCCTCTTCCTCTAATCCGCATAGAACCATCTATTATAATAAATGGTGTGTCTAGACTTTTCTTGGTGCACATAGCATAAACATGGGTGCAACACCATATAAAAAATGCACCACACACAAGGAGATACGTGCAACACATGAAAGAGATATGTGCAGCCCCATCAGGTAGCATACACAATAAAATTTAGAAGGAAAATATAGTCCATAATGAAGGTTTGTGCTTGGTAAAGAAAAGGAGGCATGCAGCATATGTGGTTCCATTTTGAATGGTGCACCCAATAATTACAAAAATGTGTGCAGCCCAAAACTTTTTTTGCAGCCTTCATTTGGTCCACAACTAAAGATATATTGAAGGCACACACAGTCACCCAAAAGGCAAGTGCCAGAATAAAAGAGAAACACATGTGCACAAATAATTCATGCACCTGCCAAGTAGAAAAGAACTCACTAGTAGTGCAAAATAAAGATTGCATGCTTGCAGCGACAAAGTATTTCTTTTAAAATAATGAGGCAGGCTGGACCCTAAGTGGGTCCGGCCTAAAAAAAATTCAATTTTAATCAACTGAGGCTTAGAATACGATCCGAATGACCAACTCCAACAACTAGAAATGATTTGAACAACGTCAGATATTTAAAAAACTTGATTTTTAACAACTTTGCCAAAGTTGCCAAATTGAATAAATAGCCTCTAGTCGCACTATTAAAACACTAATCAAAACTTATCACTAGACGTTGCAACTTGGTGAACATGAAATTTGTAACATAGACAACCACTCCATCTAGCGGATTCCTCTAAAGTAGAACAAGGTGAAAGATTTTAAAACTTGAAAACACACGTTTAGATTTGTTCTATAAGCGTAAACCGAAATCACTTTGAACAACCTCTAAAGAAGATGTACCAAAAATATCGAATGAAGAGCTGAGGTTGAACCACTGACGCTGAAAGAAGACTTGTATACAAGGAAAACAAGGAACATACCCCCATCTAGAAACAAGCATCTGACATCAAGTTACGAATTTCTAAAAATGGTCACTTTGTGAAGTCGATCATGTCAGCATTATTCATCAACATAAAACACCTCTTATCTGACCTTGCGAACCTATCAAACGGAACCCACATAGCATGAAACCTTGGGTGTAGATTATCTTTCATATGTATAAAACAAGGCTATAATTAGATTTCCAAAATGATCAAGTATTTATCTAGAAATAAACCTTAAAGTAACGCTCTTAGAACATCCTGAATTGAAACCAATGAAACTTGTAGAAATTGCATTTGGAACTGACTGAGCGAAGTGATCAAATGGATTAGTCATGATCTCAAAATCATCGGAGAATCTCATTTCAATGTCTATAGTATAAAACAACATTCAATTCATTCAGATCACTAATTGGATGAAATTTACATGACCTCAAAGTAGGCCACTCAAAACTATGCATTCCTACATTTAGTAAAACTAATAAAATGCAAATAGAAAGGCCTTAGTAAAGTGATCATACAAACTTATCAGAATCTAAAAATGGGCATGGAGATTCAATCACATGCCTAAAATAAATTGCAACAATCCTCATGCTACTAGTATCAACCTGGTGTCAGATACAAACCGCCAAAGTAGGTCATTTAGTAAAAACCAAATAGAATGCAAGGTGCGGATTTGTGCAATGATCTCCAACTGGGTACCTCTGAAACATATCAAAATTGAATTTTGGGAGTTGAAAACAATTGCATATGCTAAATAATAGGTGAGGAACACATTTCCTAAGTCCCATCACATGAAAATCATCAATTCTTTTTTTTCTTGCACTTGAACTAGGGCTCTCTAAAATGATCTTTTAAGGGCACAAACTTTGCCTTGGAAACTGAATATGGACTCAAAAATCTATTCAAAATTTTAGAGTACTAACATGATTTTTATGTAACAAGATTGGTCACTTTGCATCTAAGTGTCCTACAAGAGTCAAGAAGTTCAAAACTAATTACTGTTAGAAAGTAAAGTCCACCAAGATAATTGAGAGGGGGGGTGAATGAGTTATCTGATAATTATAAATTTTATCAACTTTTATAGATTTTAACCATGCGAGCAATATAATTACCATCCATAGAAAGATATTCATACGCAATAACACAATGACACAAGATATGTTGACTAGGGAACCTCTTGATCAAAGAGTAAACCCCAGTGGGAATGATGCCCACAAAAGATGCACTAATATGAATATTCCTTGTGAAAGGATGGACTCTGTTAGGAGTCCTATGAAATACATTCAGTACATATGAATCCCTATTAGGAGCTTTTGAATCCCTGTTAAAAGATTATAATTCTGTTAGGAGTTATGGAAGATAGAAGTGTTGGCAATTTGGCTGAGTTGATTATATAGATGTTGTCATTATGGAAACATATGATTGACATGAAGATCGCACAGGTCAGAGAGCAAGTATGACAGAGTGCATTACAAATTTGTCTAAGTGTGAGACAACATTTTTACTAGTGAACCTGGACACAATTTTTGTTTGTGATGTCGATTGGAGTAAGTTCAGTGCTTGCGCACTTGAACATAGACTCTATGATGACTATTGAACACTCATCATAGAGTGCAAGTCAGTATGGCATGTATGGAAGAATTTATGATAGTTTTACCAAAGACAGTGTCAAGCCAACATGACAAAATATGAAGATAGAACTAGTAAAGAGTTAAGGGATTATTTTGTTTATCAAAATAATGACTTAACAATATAAAGGGATGACATCCTAGATGTTAACTCTTGGATAAAAGTTTTTGGTATAAATGTAAATGTAATTGTAATTGTAAAGAATGACATGAGTTGACAATTGATGTATAGTGAAGTGATGTGATGCGAAATATATGATGCATATGTAATAGTGATAGTGAAAGAGCAACAAAGAGATATTGATGCAAGAAGTATAAGGTTATTTACCTTAACCTATTTTTGTAACCAGTGTATATTGTAGATTACTTTTTTGGGTAGTGGGCTCATCTGGTAATCACATTTTGTACTACCAACTCCTAACAGGGTTGAGGCTTCTAACAAGGCCTATAGTCCCTTAATTAGGACTGATACACTATATGCTTGTAATAGACTTGTAACAGGGTCAACATCCTTAACAAGATACTTTTGATTAGTGGATCTTTGTGGGTACCATCTCCACCGGAGTTTTCCCTTGGCCAGGGTTTCCTCGAGAACAAATAATGTGTTATGAGTTCTGTAGTTTTATTGCTATGCATGTTGTTTAGCTTCGTATGTTATGCATGTATAAAGATAATCTGTTATATCCATAATTGGGCAAAAGATAAAGTTTGTAGAAAACTGATTCACCCCCCACCCCTCTCAGTATTCCCTATTTCTAACAATTGGTATCAGAGCATAGTTACTTGGAAAAGAATCATTCAAGGAAAGCCTAGCAGCTTGAGTAAGATCTCTATGGATATGGATCAACTACAAAAGAATCTTGAAGAAGCTCTTGAATAGATTGACTTGCTTACTATTGAAAAAGATACTTTGAAAAGAAAGTATGATGATGATAAGAACCTCATTGAAAAACTAAAAAACAAATTGGAAGATCTGAGATCTGAAAAGGAATCTAAAGTTTTTATTGAAGATTGTGATGATAATTTAGAAAAAGTAAATGAGATCCTTAAGCATGAACTGAAGCTAGCAAATTCGAAGCTTAGTTTGAAAGATGGAAATGGAAAGAATGAAGCAAATCTGAAATTTGAGAATGAAAGTCTAAAGACTGAAAATGAAAGACTAAAATCTAAACTTTGTAAAGTAACATCTGAACTTGAGAAAGTCAATTTCTAGTATGATGAACTTAATAAATACAATAAGATTGTGAAACGTGAATTGACTCAATCCAAACAACAACTTGAAAGGCTATATTCAACTAGTGAGAAGATTGATGAACAAATATCTTATCAAAAACCATTCTATGATAAGACTGGTCTTGGATTCAACACTTTTAAAGTAAATGATGAAAGCAAGGAACCAGATCTAAAAATATCTGAAAGCATAGATGAGAAGAAGTCTGATGAGATCAACAAATCTAAAGATACACCTAAAGAAGAAGAATCATCGAAGCAAGAGGAATCACCCAAAGGTATGCAAAGAGAATTCAAAGGTAAATGTTTTGCTTGTAATACTATTGGTCATATGAAGAGAGATTACATAGGTACCCAATTTAAACCTCTTAATGGTTATTGTTATAATTGTCATGGTTTAGGACATAGAGCTATTGAATGTAGGAAACTTAAATTTATTGAGAATAATGATGGTAGTAGAATGTTCAGGAATACTAAGAATGCAAATAAGAAATCTACTGAAGATATGAATAGAAGAAATGGAGTAATATGTTATAGATGCAACAAGGTTGGACACATTGCTAGAAACTACAAATCACAAATCAATCAACCTGGATCAAGATATGAAAAAAAATAGAATTTTTTGTCAGATATGCAACAAGATTGGACATACAACAAGGTTTTGCAGAATGAACAATAGAGTTTTTCATCCTAATCCTAATCCCAAAAATCATGCAACAAGAAATGAAGATGCAAGTAACAGTTGTACACACTAAATAGTGCACTTCTCTAAATCATTATTTCCAAGAGAATCCATGGATTGGAAACCTTGAGAAATAGATTTAGAGCTCCCTAGGCATGGAGTGCAAGGGTGTTAAGAATTCTCTCAGCTAGAGCTATTAAGCCAATAACCTTGCTAGTAAACCATGCAATGGGAGATTCAAATGAAGACAAGGGCAAGAATGCCAATATCCCCAAGAATCAAATAGAAATTTAAATGCAATGCAACTATGCTAGAAATGGAAATGAAAGCTATTCTATGAAAGGAAATATGCAAGTATTACAAAGCCTCCTAGTTAAGCTAGATGAAGTAATCTAAAGCATAAAAGAAACTAAGCTAATATGAAGCTATGAATGTCATGACAATGCAAGAAATGAAACTATGATAGCATGTAGATGAAAAAGCCAAGAATGCTCCAAATCTTCAAAAGCTCCAAAGTGACCTATAAAACCTGTAGCATAACATTAGCATAAAAATTTAGGGATCCTTGAATGAAGAAGAGAGCTCTCCTTTTATAAGAAATGAGAAGGAATGGACCATGGAGATTAAGAGGCAAAAGATTTGATCTATGGTGGAGCAT
This sequence comes from Chamaecyparis obtusa, assembly GCA_027943335.1. Classification (NCBI taxonomy): domain Eukaryota; kingdom Viridiplantae; phylum Streptophyta; class Pinopsida; order Cupressales; family Cupressaceae; genus Chamaecyparis; species Chamaecyparis obtusa. Next base: position 46,285 of record BSBK01008129.1, read on the forward strand.
CAAAAAGGAGAAATCCATGTGCACAAGTATCCTCCAATGAGAAAATAAGAGTTGACTTTTGTGCCCATATGAGACAAAAAGTGCTTTTTCCCTTTTTATTAAATGCTTTATTTGTGCAACTTAGGATAAGAGGAAAAGTGGGGGGCTTTTTATTTAATTAAAAGAGGAGGGAATTCCTTTTAATTAAATAAAGACTTAGGATAAGATGGTTAGCCCATAGAAAATAATTGAATAAATGATAAAACCAATATTTGATCAAGAATAAGCAATTGATGATTTTAGCAAATAATGCTAGCAAGGGGCTAATAGTCTAGATGACCATTTTTAGATGATTACAACAGTCAGAAAGGATATTGTAGTAATTTAGGTGAAGTGAAGTTTATCAAAAGCACAGATCAAGGAGACATATTCAACATTGAAGGTAATCAAGAAGGTGAAGTATTGAAAGGTAAGAATGAATCTTTACCTAACCTATCTCAAAGTACTTAATTTATGAAAATTATAGTAGAATAGGAACTTAGATTAGTGTAGAAGTAGATATATGATGAACAAAGTCTTGAACAGTTAATGCAAGGTAGTTTATGATGTTCTAATGCTATGGTTAAGAGCGCAAAGAAAAATTTTATGTTTTGCGAGATCGCAAGAAGTTTTAAGTTTTACAGGTTAGCAGAAACAACTTTTTGGAAAGAAGTGGCAAAAGAATTGAATGCGATGTCAGATCTAAGTAAGATTGAATTAATAAAAGGTTAAGATTGATATTATTTGATCATCAAAGTGAATTCAAGTGTCAAGGAGATCAAAGAGTAGTGATTGGAAGCATTTTGCAAGGATTTGGAGAAGAATTTTGTGTCGAATCTACACAAGCCCTAAAATCATGAAATCAAGGTATTTTACTTGATAGATCTTTAAATCAGTAAAGCAATTTGAAGAAATCATGGATGTTTCTATAATACACAATGTCAGAGATAAGAATAGACATAAATTGAAAAGGGAGCCAGTAGAACCTTTGGAAGATGACCCTAGGTTTTCTTTATCATCCGTACCAGACAGAGTTTTACACCTAGAGAATGTCAAAAGTTATCTTGGATGAAAACTAGAGATAGTCAGTGATAGTGATTTCACAAATGAATATCAAAAGATTTACAATCAGGTTATGACACTGAAACAAGGTTTTGAATATTTGGAACATAATGAAATTGTTAAGTATGGATTATAGTATGAATTTGATAATGAAGAATGCACTAAGATTATCTTGAGCAGAATTCATAATGAAAAGTTTTGGTTAGAAGATAGAGTGATAGATATTACAGCTGATTTGATTCATGAAGCCACTAGATTATCTAAAACTGGAGCTATTCCTTTAAATGAGAAAAACATGAGGAAAATAGTCATTGATAACACAAATTCATCCTATAATGGTAGAGAAATTGTGATTAGTAAGATCAAACAAGATGATGTGAGATACTTATGCAAGATCCTAACTACTAAGTTTTGTGCAAATTCAAGATAGGATGACATGGCAGCTAGAATGATACATGCAGCTTATCTAATGTGTGTTGACAAGGTACAAGTTGACATGTGTGAAATTCTGAGAATTCAATTATTTGAGAACTTGGAGAAGATTATGAAAACTAAGTATACATAGTTTAGGTTCTCATCCTTAATCATCTATATGTTTTTTCATCTATTAAGGATATTTCCTTACACCATTGGAAATAACTAGAATGATGGAAAAAATACAATGGAAAGGATTAACCTAGTGTACAGAAGACATGTTATTGACAATGTAAATGAGAGTGCAGTGCTGGTAATCAAGAAATTTTAGAATATTGTGTCTAGTAGATCAAGGATCCCAAAGTCTCTTGTGCAAAAGTATAAAGATGATATATGTTTTATGGTGGATACTGACTTTACCTATATTGAAGCAGTGGAGCCTAGAATAGAGTTCATATACCCTCTTGGCTATGAGATATCTGAGGTACAGACTGAAGAGTATGTTAGCAAGTTACTTAAGTGTAGATTGGACACTCAGTGCAACAGGTTTGGAACCTTTGAGGAGAACTTCAACTCCGCAAAGACCTTAATTCAAGAGAAATAGTCTAAGAAAAGAGTTGAGAGCACTATAAAGAAAATCCTAAAAGATACAGGGATGACAGAGCATGAGTTTTCGATAGCAAAGAAATAGTAGCAACAATCAGAGAGAGTAGACAAAAAGAATTTTTGTCTATTCCACCTTTATCATCAATTGCAGTACGACAGGAAGAATCACAAGTGAAGGTGAAAGTGGAAAAAATTAAGGATAAAGAAGCAAAGATGTCCAATAGATCCACTTCCTCCACACCTAGAAAAAGAGTAAAGGAAAGTGCTACTGGACTAGGAAAGAGACATAAAACTTTAGTACAACTAGTTCCAAGAAAAATTGTAGAAATAAAAGATGATGTCACTACTATTAAGAAGAAATCTTGGAAACACAAAGTTGAAAAGCTTAATGATCAGATTATTGAGAATGGTGACTTTACAAGAATGAACAAGTACTATGATCTTTATGATTATACAAACAAACTTAATTTGGAAAATATAGTTGTAAAGCATATGATTTTGGCTAATAAGAAGTTTGATACAATTCACGGATAGATACCTGATGATTTATACAATAAACTTGTAAATAGGAAGAAGAGAGCATCAGAGGAGGACACAACTATCAGAGAAAATCATGTAATGAAGCTTTGTGAAATAAGAGATGAAACACATTTTGGTCAGATCATGAAATCCTTAAGCTATAATGCCCCACCAGGGAACCCAGAAGAACTTAACCTAAACATGCATCTAAGTTTGCAGAATAATTTTTTTTTTAGAAGTTAACATATATGATAAACATCAATGTGGAAGAAATTACCATTAACTCACATAACATCAACAACCAACATAGGTTACAACTCTCAAGGGTTCCTTGACGATGATTACGTTAACATTAATTAATAATAAAGATAATGGTACAATAATGAAACTCATATAAACCAATAAAAGGTAAAATCAGCATCACCTAGAAGATAATATAAATACATCTAGTACCATAAGGTATCCATAATAACCTACATCCATTGCACATGTCGTAGGGTATGTAATACAATAACCAAAATGAAGAACACAAGACATCTCTGAAAAACTGATACAAAGATACAAGATCACAAGGGATAAGATCATGAAGAAGAGCACCTCTCCAACAATGAAGCTCAAGAAGGAATAACTGCTACAGGGATCATCCAACACTGGTACATGAACATCAGAATCTCAAATGGTAGAAGAACCACTACCACCTGACCTCATGAACCAAAAAGGTCCACTCCAACTGTGCTGAGGAGATAACAATAGATCCCACTCGAATAACAAACATCAAACATATCAAGCTAAGGAAAGGATCTTGAAAGCTCTCTAACTCAAGGTGAAAAGGTAATAATGTCATGAAAGACTCACTATTCCAGAGGCAACCGACACATGTAGGATAACTAGACTATGCATAGGAAGGTGTCATCATGTATGTCTAACCCTTGAGTCTCATCTTGGTAATCTTGCTAGATCCTGGCACCCAAGTGACCTTACACGGTATCAATGACTTCTCATGTAGACGAAGTCATCAACTATGCCAACTCATCCCTTAAAAGGGGGCTAGTCATCTTCTCAACACCATCTTAGTCTATACTAGCACTAATGCCTGGGTGAGGACCACTTCTTATTAGGTTCATTTTAATAAAACTCTCAATGTTATATTTAGTTATCACTTGATTAAGATACTTAACAATAAGTGATCCTAGCAGCCACTTGTGGGCCCTGATGCTTATTGCAAGCCACCTCCTACTACATATCTAGGTAAACTACCCTAGGCTCATAGATCTATCCTAGATCAAAACTCAAATAAAATAGGTAGTCACACATCCAGAATCATCACAGAAACCAAGATTGACTACTTAAACATAATCACTAAATTCACATAATACAACAAGAGCCTATAAGGTCAACTGGAACATAAACAAATCACACTCATGCCAAACATAATAAACAACATGAATAACAAATAGTTCCCAAGCCTCTGTCTCTCCTAGGTCATCTAGTCCCCATTAAACTGATAAACCCAACATCTAGGAAATATAAAATCATATTGAATTAAACAGCCAATTTCAGTATATAAAGATGCATAGATGAATATATAATCACTAAAATGTACCATACTAGGTAAGAAATTTGACATGATTTGTCAATTACTATATGAGATTTATTAATACACCTAGTTAACATGGTACGATAATCTCAAGATAAAACAACAATTTCTAATCTTTATTCTAAGCCATATCTTCTTTTTCCGAAATTGAACAAAATTCCTATTAATTCCTTTAGCAAATTTTACCATTACCAAATGAAATTTTACCAATATATTATTGTTTAACATATAATAATATTAGTTAAATTTATTAAATCCACTTAGTCATAATAATCTAACAAATTAAATAGATTAATAAATTTAATTTTAACAATCTAATTAATTAATATACTATTCAAAATTTCATTATAACAAAACTTAATTAACAAATTTATCATAACAAAATTACATAGCAAAATTTTTATAGAAATAAAAATTACCTAAATAAAAATTATCATTACTAATAAATTATAACAATTTAAAACACCAAATAAAAAATATATTATATTAACAACTTTTAACAAACAAATTTAAAAAATTATAATAAAATAACGTGCAAGTGGGAGGGAACCATACCCACTCCCCACTGTCGTTCGGTGTACCGTGACCAGGTTTGGCATGGTAGGTCATGCATAGACTTGGTACTATGCATGGGTACCGTGTACAATACCCAGTCTGTCATGGTCTCCCGTGCAGACCTACGAAAAGTGCCAACGCGTGGAAGTAGAGGGTAACGTAGGGGGGTGTTTTGGTTGTCCCCACCTGCGGTTTACCTTTTAAAAATTTTATTATATATTTTTAAAGATCTCCAATAAATTTCAATGCAAAAGCTAATATAAAATATATAATAAAAAAAAAATTAAAAAGAAAAGAAATCTTGCATAATAAAAATAAAAGACAGAATATATTTTTTAAAACAAAAGACAATTTTCGGAAACGGAAATGTACAATCCCAAAATTCTATTTCCAGAAATGGAAATATGGGTAGATCATAGATTTTTGGTAGCATATATTATTTTTCCCCTAATCTGTCTTTTTCCCTCTTAACAACATTGAATAAACACTCAACCAATTAAAACAAGGGAAGCTAATTTTGTCTTTTCCAGTATTTTATTTTTGACTGTACATTTTTACAAAGAATTTTACAGAGAATGAGATTTTTTTTCCAGAATGAGGAATTTTCACTCAAATTGGGTTTTTGATAACAACCTACTAAATTAATTTATTCAAACTATAGAACTAACTATATAGAGATTGATTTTTTTGTTTTCTAATAGTTCTAGGATGAATTTTTAATCCAAAATCAGGCAGCATAACCCTATTGTGCCAAGTTTGCATAAAAATATAAAATAGAAATCCTATGAGCTTTCTAAACCCCAAATTGAAAGCATATACAAAAAACAAATCTATATCTACAAACTGAAACAAACATAGAGAAATTACAGAAAGAACTACTGATGGATTAACAGGAAAACTCCACAAATCCCTACCTCAATTCCAATGCTAAATACTAAATAAGAAGGCTTGTACAATGCTGAAACCCTTAGATCTAACAACAAAAAAGCTCCACATGCAGATCTGAATCACAATGCATACAATCCCCGAATCCAGATGCAAACAACCTTTACCCAGAAATCCAAACACACACACCAATGCTCAAGAACACAAAGCAAAACTTCAAAAATCTCCAATAGCTCTCTCCAAAATTCTCCAAAACCTGATTGAATTCAAAATGAATGCAAACTCCCTCTATTTGGAAATCAATTCCACCAATCAAGCAAAACCCTAGATGACTCACAAAGAACTCCTAATCAAACTCTCTCACTTTGTTGAGAGAAATTACTAATTAATAATTAAAAATAAATATAATTGTGCACAACTCAACTTAGTCTCCTAAAGACAAGTTGTCACCATTTTCAAACAAATCACTTTCAATTATGCACATGTTAATAATTTAAAATACATATTAAATAAATAAAATACTTAATGAATCATAAAGCATGCAATTAAATATTTAATTATTTAATAATACTCACAAACATAATAAAATCCAATTCTCAATAAAATACTCAATTAAATCCAAATAATCAATTATTTGATTTTAATTAAATTTCATCGAAATAAACTTAGGACATAATCAATATTAATTCCCAATTATTCAAATAATCAACTTTAATTTAATTTCCTCAATTAATCATAGGAGCATATTTAATCATTAAATTCAACTATGCACCTAACATTGATAATCACATAAAATAATCTAAACAAACATAATTCAACTATAATAAATAAATTAATAATCACCCACATAACCACAAATCAACTGAAGCCAAATGAGATAAAATCAAACAAAACCAAAACCAAGCAACACCAAAAAGGGATCCACGAACTTTGCCGACCTGACAAATTCGGAAAGAGTAGTCAATAGATACTTATCCAACAACTAGGATAAATGGGTTTGGGTTAGGGTTTTGGATCTGTGTTATCTCCCCTCTCTTACCATCTAAGATATTGCAATAGGGCATGCTCATCCTGACAATTCAGGGAAGTCAATGCCTAGTACCTGCGAACCTGCATACAAAACCTGCATATACATACATATACAACTATATAACAGACAATGGTGGGGATCAGTCGATCATGTGGATCTGGCAAGTGAGTAACTATGACTCCATCCCTCAACCACATCAGGCACATCAAACAAAAATGTAAAACAAACACATCAACCATACACATGCAAGTATGGGGTGAGTGAAATCATAACCATTGATGATTTCCTAACATATATTCCATCATCCTAAAGTAATCATAACATTTATAAAATTGGACTAGGGGTAGGGGTACTACATAAGAACCCATCTGAGAACCAAAAGGAGAACCATTCAGATTATGGGAGGCAGGTATGAAGAAATCAATTCTGAGACAGAGCAAGCTATTATCAAGGTTATGACAAAAAATGTTGGACAACCATCAGTTGCAGCAGAGCAAGAAAGTGAGACAGAATAAGAGGACATTCCCTCTCCTCTAGCTATTAACATTGAAGATGAAACCATGAATGTAGAAGGAACAAAAATCACTTTGGATACTGATGATAATGTATTCAAGAATTTGAAGAACATTGTTGACAATTCGGCCTTTGACGAACAGGAAGCTACAAAAGAAGAAGAGACAATAGAGACAACAGTTGTGGAACCCCCAGTAATAGAGGAACAAGTACCCATTCCCACCAAAGAAGATATCAGTCTTACTCCTAAGACTGGAAAGAAGAATCAAATTGGATCTATGATTGAGCATTTGGGAAGGGAAGTAGATGATGATGAACAGTTGGAATTGATCACATCCTTGAATAAAATCATTGGCAAGAACAAGAAAGTGAAAATTATTGAAGGATGTTTGAAGGAACTTACTGAGAAGTTACAAAGAATTGTAACTACACAAATTATAGAAGCAGACCCTATGGAGAAAGCAAGGAAGGTAATGAGCACTTTTGACAATGAATTCATAAACTTGTCTAATATTGCAAAAGTGAAAGCACAAGCAGCCTATGAGGCTAGAATGTTTTTGAACATTAGTCAAAATATTAGGAATGATATTTGTATCAAGGACTTGAGGAAGCATTTGGAAATAGGTAAATCTTTGTACATACAGTGTACAAAATCAAAAACCTTGACAATAGAAGAAGTTCAGAAGATGAAGATGAAGGAAGCAAAAATTCTGAATGAAACTAACCTTCTTTCTAGCCCCAATGTGAAGGTATGTGATGTTGAGAAGAAATTTTGGAAGCTATATGATGAAATAAGAGTTGTGCAAGATGAGAGAGATAGGAAATTGAAAAGATTCACTCTTTTGAGAGAGCATACTTCTATGAAGTTAAGCATTATTGAAGAGTAGTTGGAAGAATGTCTTTCAGCTAAGACATCTTTTCAAAAGTTTAACTTTGAAAATCTCCAAGCATGTGAAATAGCATCTTATGGACTGAGCGCACTACTTAATGTGGCAAATTCCATTAAGAAATCATGGGAGAAGGAGATAGAAGCCATGAAGATTGATTTTGTAGATTGTGTTGCAAGCCTACCGACTTTGCAATAATTGAATTAAGGTATAATCTTTTTGTGATATAGTTTTGTAACCCTCCCTACCTTTATGTTGTCATTGTTGTCAAAGGGGGAGAGATATATAGCATAAAATTGATAGTATATGATAAGGATTGATACTCCTATGGGGAGTACTATAGTAGTGATAATATTTTTTGAGGAGTTATAAGGATAGTATATATTTTATACCTTGGCCACAATTTTGAGATTTTGAGTTGTACACTTAGCCAATTTTCTCATATGTTGCCACCAATGACAAAGGGGGAGATTGTTGGCAATTTGGCTGAGTTGATTACATAGATGTTGTCATTATGGAAACATATGATCCCCATGAAGATCACACAGGTCAGAGAGCAAGTATGACAGAGCGCATTGCAAATTTGTCTAAGTGTGAGACATTGTTTTTACCAGTGAACCTCGACACAGTTTTTGTTTGTGATGTTGATTGGAGTAAGTTAAATGCTTGCACACTTGAACATAGACTCTATGATGACTATTGAACATCCATCTCAGAGTGCAAGTTAGTATGACATGTACGGAAGAAGTTATGACAGTTTTACCAAAGATAGTGTCAAGCCAACATGACAGAATATGAAGATAGAACTAGTAAAGAGTCAAGGGATTATTTTGTTTATCAAAATAATGACTTAAAAATATAAAGGAATGAAATCCTAGATGTTAACTCTTGGATAAAATTTATTGGTATAAATGTAAATGTAAATGTAATTGTAATTATAAAGGACATGAGTTGACAATTGATGTATAGTGAAGTGATATGATGCGAAATATATGATGCATATGTAATAGCGATAGTGAAAGAGCAGCCAAGAGATATTGATGCAAGTAGTATAAGGTTATGTACCTTAACCTATTTTTTTAATCAGTGTATATTGTACATTACTTGTTGGGCAGTGGGCTCATCTGGTAATCACATTTTGTACTACCAACTCCTAACAGGGTTGAGGCTTCTAACAAGGCCTATAGTCCCTTAATCAGGACTGATACACTATATGCTTGTAATAGACTCCTAATAGGGTCAACATCCTTAACAAAATACTTTTGATTAGTGGATTTTTGTGGGTACCATCCCCACCGGGGTTTTCCCTTGGCCAAGGTTTCCTCGAGAACAAATAATGTGTTATGAGTTCTTTAGTTTTATTGCTATGCATGTTGTTCAGCTTCTTATGCTATGCATGTATAAAGATAATCTATTATATCCATAATTGGGAAAAAGATAAAGTATGTAGAATACTGATTCACCCCCCCTCTTAGTATTCCCTATTTCTAACAAGAAGGACCCACTACCCAAACAATTTTAATGGCAAGATCACTGAACACACTATCAAACTGATCTCTAGATTATTCAACATAATAATATCAAATCATTACTGATCTCAACAATATGTTACCTCTTCTCTGACTGTGCCAAACCACACTCACTGCTACACCAGATCTAAATTTTAGATATATGTACCTCACATGTCTTCCTTCATAAATTTACTTTCACAATCATTCACTTTATCAATTCCATTAATCTCAATCTTACAACAAGGAAAAACATTCTTTCATTTATACCACACTCAAGTAATTACAAATGAGTCAGCATCCAATTACAAAATAAAAGTTTCCACACGTTACATCAAAAATTACACAAAACTGTAAGCTTCCAATTAGAATAATTCTTCACTCATGTGACCTCTAAGTTTGTGTTGTCATCCACATCACTATCAATGTCTTTAACTGTACAAAACCAGATTCCATCCCGATTAGGAGATATCATCTGATTTCCACAAAACACTACTTAGGAACACTGCCTATACTGCTTCCACCAAAATGCTCATAACTTTCATGAATAAATGAATTACTATTTGTGCTCTTAACCATGAACATATAACATATCAAAGAGGAAATCATCAACATCACATAGCTTGATCTGCAATATCCCACGTGTGCTAATCACAACACTATCTTCTCTTCTGCTAACCTCCAGTAGATCACTGTGTTGACATCAATGACAATCATAGTCATGAATGCAACAACAAATTCTATAGAATTGCTACCAATAATCCCATAGGATATATTTAGCATTCATTCCTAACAATCTCCCCAATTGGCATTGATGGAAACATAGATGAAAACATCCAATGTTCCATGAATCAAATACTGCAATTCTGTTGCTCTTCAACAAATATTTTCAAATCCTCTTCATCAATCAAATCTTGCTTTGTTTTCCTATTTAGTTCTCTCTAATAGATGGTACAAATGATTTTTCATGTAAAATTCTCCCCCATTGACATCAATGACACAAATCTCATCATTATGTCAACAACAACTCTAATGTCAAAAGACACTGTTCAGAAAATACATTCACTAGAGTCCTCATGACTTAGCTTAGATACACATACTCCCCCATAGAGGAACTACCAACATCCAATCCAGAAGAAAGATAAGGCTCATATACCACTAGATAGATGCAACCAATCTGCATCACTTCTCAAAAGTAGGCTGGGGCATAACCCCAAGCATACCTCTCAGATACTCAAATGTATCATTACGCAAAGGTTTTGTAAATATGTCTACAATCTACTCCTTTGTGCTTATGTACTTAAGTCTGACTTCTTTCTTAGCAACTTTCTCTCTTACTACATGATACTTAATCTCTATATACTTTGTCTTAGAATGTAATACAGGGTTCTTAGACATACTAATTGTGTTGGTCTTATCACAATGTATAACAACAGGTTCAACAAACTTTATTCCAATATCCTTCAACATCTGCTTCATCCAAATTATCTGGTTGCAATTGTTTGCTGCTGCTACATATTCTACTTCTGTTGTGCTCTATGAAATACAATTATGCTTCTTGTTTAGCCAAGAAACCAATCTTCCTCCAAGGAAAAATGCTCCACCATTCGTGCTCTTTTTATCATCAACACTACCTCCCCAATCAGCATGTGTATATGCACATAGGGTAAAATAATTAGAATTTTCATACCACAATCCATAGTCCATTGTGCCTCTTAAATATCTCAGTATCCTCTTTACTACTACATAATGTGATTCTCTAGGTTCAGCTTGAAATCTTGCTACAATTCCAACTAAATGTGCTATATCAGGTCTTGTATGTGTCAATTACTACAATCCTCCAATCATAGATCTGTACTTCTTCTATTCAACTGTAGGAGTCTCATCTGTGCTAGATAATTTATGTCTAGTTAACATAGGTGTTCCAACTAGTTTAAAGTTCTCCATTCCAAATCTCTTTAACAAATCATTCAAGTACTTTATCTGGCTTACAAAGATACCATCACTCTTATGTGTTATCTGTAATCCCAAAAAGTATTTTATTTCACCAATCATACTCATTTCAAATTAAGTTTTCATTTCATCATAAAATTTATCACTAGCTTCATCTTCTCCTCCAAAAATAATGTCATCAACAAAAATAACTATAATTAACAAACCATTTTCAATTTCTTTTATGTACAGGTTGCTATCAGCTGTTCCTTTTGTAAATCCCAATTTTAACAAATACTTATCCAATCTTGCATACCAAGTTCTAGGTGCTTGCTTTAGTCCACATAATGCTTTCTTCAGTTTACATACCATGTCTCCTTCTTGAGTCAAAGGAAAACCTTCAGGCTACTCAATGTAGACTTCTTCTTCCAATTCTCCATTCAAAAATGTTGACTTCACATCCATCTGATATACTTTGAATTTCTTAAAATTTGCATAGGCCAAAAACAATCTTACTGCTTCAATTCTTGCTACTGGTGCAAAAGTTTCCTCATAGTCAATTCCTTCTTGCTGTGAGTATCCCTTACATACCAATCTTTCTTTGTTTCTTACTACTTCTCCTTATTCATTCATCTTGTTTCTAAATACCCATTTAGTTCCAATAACATTCTTATCTTTAGGTTTAGGGACCAGTTCCCATGTCTTGTTCTTTTCAATCTGATCTAGTTCTTCTTTCATGGTTTTAATCCAATGTTCATCTTCACAAGCTTCACTAGTAGATTTAGGTTCAATTTGAGAAATCAAACATAACTATTCTTGTACCTTATTTTGAGTTAGAACTCCTCTGTCTATGCTTCCAATAATCTTCTCAATAGGATGATTCCTTGATAAGTTCATGTTAGGTGTCATTGTCTCAGATCTTACTTCAGGTGTCGGTTCTTCAATGATTTCACTATGGCTTTCATTCAACAAGTCACTGTCAGTTTCACATAATAATTTAGTCATTTTAGTGTTAGGTTTCGGATGATTTTCTTCATCAGATTCATAATCAAGCATTCTTTCCTGAATTTTGAACTTTTCATCAACTTTAACATTTGCGCTCTCAACAATAGTCTTAGTTCTCTTGTTATAACATCTATAAGCTTTTCTCTTCAAAGAATATCCAGGAAATATACCTTCATCACTTCTAGGATCATACTTTCCAATATCATCATCTCTCTTTATATAACATTTGCTTCCAAAAATTCTAAAATACTTAACTAAGGGTACATGTCCAAACCATAATTCATAGGGTGTCTTATCTATGTCTGCTCTAATTTGTACTTTTTTCATTGTATAAACTATTGTGTTCACTGCTTCTCTCCAGAATATCTTCACCAAATCATTCTCAAATAACATAGCTCTTACTACTTCAGTCACTGATCTTTTTCTTCTTTCTACAATACCATTTTGTTCAGGTGTTCTAGGGGCTAAAAATATTCTCTTAATACCATTCACTTCACAAAAGGTGTTAAAATCTCTAGAAGTAAATTCTCCACCTCTATCAGATCTCAAACATTTAATTTTCATTCTAGATTCATTCTCAACTTTATTTAATGATCTTAAACTTATCAAATGCTTCAAACTTTTCTTTAAGAAATGCAATCCACATCATTCTTGTAAAATCATCAACAAGAATCATAAAATACCTTTCTCCATAGAATCCTCTAGTCCTTGTAGGACCACTCTAATCTATATGAACAATCTCCAACTTCTCTGCAGATGTAAACTTCTTACTAGGAAATGAACTTCTCTTTTGTTTTGCCATCACACATTCCTTTCAAATCATGTTAGTAGGCTTCATAATTTTAGGCAAATCTCTTACTGCAAGTGTAGTACTTATTTTCACAATATTATCAAAATTTATATGACAAAATCTTTTGTGTCATAACTAACTTTCATCAATCTTAGTAATCAAACATGTCATCTCAGTAGGGTTCAACTAAAATACATTACCTCTAGTTCTAGATCTAGTTCCAATCAAATTTCTATATTTATCTTTTATCACACAAGTTTTCTCAGTAAACCAAACTTGATATCCCTTATCAACTAACTATCCAACTCTCAAAATATTATGTTTCAAACCATCCACAAAGTAAACATCATTAGTATTAGTCTTCCCATCAAGAGTAATAGATCCTATACCTTTAATCAAACAAGGTGCATTGTTTCCAACTCTAACAACTCCTCCATCATGATTGTTAAACTTTATGAACTTTTTCATGTCTCCAGTCATATGATGTAAACAACCACTATCTATAATCCAATCAGCTTTCTTTTCAACTTGAGAAACTAGGGCTTTTTCTTCCTTAACATCTATTTCAGGATTTTCTTCTTTAATTGCTACAAATTCTATGTCATCATTATTCTTAGTATCACTTTCACTTAAAGTTCTCTCTATACTAGCTTCAAGATCTTCATCATTAGCATAATAACATTCCTTAGATCTTCTAGGCTTGAAATTGTTTCTATACTTTTTAACTCTCTTAGGACATTTAGATGCAAAATGACCATATTCTTGACAAGTCCAACATTTAAAAATTTTCTTACCATCTGGTTCTCTCTTCACAAGTAAGGTAATACCTTCTTCAATCTCCCTATCTTCTTCATTTCTAGATCTGCTGCTGCCAGCATAATCTCCGCTCACACTTATGCTTTTTGACAAAGTAGGGAGAACACTAAGAGCACTGAATGTTGTCTCCATTCTAAGAAAATCTCCTGATAACCTCAGGTTCATTTCTGTTGCTTCCAATCTTCCAAGAAGGGTTTCTCTTGTAAATTTTGAAGTACAAGGTATAACTTGTTCAATCATCTATGTTGTCTACTTAAACGCAAGAGTCAATGCCCTTATAATTTTCCTTATAACTTCATTTTCTGTCTTTGTTCCTCCACAAGATTTTATGCCTGCAAGAATTTCTGACATTCTACCAATATAGCTTCTAACAGATTCATTTTCCATCATTCTTATATCTTCAAATGCACATATCCAATTATGTAATCTAACTTTCTCTACATGTTCGTCACCTTCAAAACTAGAGTGTAAAGCTTTCCAAATTTCATGAGATGTTTTCAAACATTTTACCTGACTATACTCATTCTTTGAAAGGGCTGTCAAAAGTGCTGCTCTGGCAAGTGTATTACACATGAATAGATCTCTCTCATCATTAGAACATGTTTCAAGATTATCCTCATCAATCATAGTCTTCTCATTCTTTGTATTCAACCAATAACTTGGTCCTAAACACAGTGGATGTATCTTCATATTTTCTTTCCATCTATCAAAATTCACTCCATCAAACTTAGGGCTTTCTTTCCTAAAATTCACCATGGATCTCCTTAAGCTGCTAAACTTTTCTTTCAAGGACCTACTTCTCTGATACCAATTGTTAGAAAGTAAAGTCCACCAAGATAACTAAGAGGGGGGGGGCGGGGGTGAATTATTTATCTCATAATTATAACTTGTATCAACTTCAATAGATTTTAACCATGTGAGCAATATAATTACCAACCATAGATAGATATTCATACACAATGACATAAGATATGTTGACTAGGGAACCTCTTGATCAAAGATTAAACCCCAGTGGGAATGATGCCCACAAAAGATGCACTAATATGAATATTCCTTGTGAAAGGATGGAATCTATTAGGAGTCTTATTAAATATATTCAATACATATGAATCCATGTTAGGATATTTTGAATCCCTGTTAAAAGATTCTAACTCTGTTAGGAGTTATGGAAGATAGAAGGACCCACTGCCCAAACAACTTCAATGGAAAGATCACTGAACACACTGTCCAACTGATCTCTAGATTATTCAATAGAATAATATCAAATCATTAATAATCT
Organism: Chamaecyparis obtusa; assembly: GCA_027943335.1. Taxonomy (NCBI): domain Eukaryota; kingdom Viridiplantae; phylum Streptophyta; class Pinopsida; order Cupressales; family Cupressaceae; genus Chamaecyparis; species Chamaecyparis obtusa. Next base: position 61,701 of record BSBK01008129.1, read on the forward strand.
CAACAATATGTTACCTCTTCTTTGACTATAGTAAACCATGCTCACTGCTACACAAGATCTCAATTTCAGATCTCTGTACCTCACATGTCTTCCTTAATAAATTCTCTTTCACAATCATTCACTTTATCAATTCTATTCATCTCACTCTTACAACAAGGAAAAACATTACTTACTTTATACCACTCTCAAGTAATTACAAATGAGTCAGCAACCAATTACAAAATAAAAGTTTCCATACATTACATAAAAAATTACACAAAACTGTTAGCTTCCAATTAGAATAATTCTTCACTCGTGTGACCTTGAAGTTTGTGCTATCATCCACTTCACTAAAAATATGTCTTCAATAGCTCTTTAACTGCACAAAAATAGATTTTATCCCAATTAGGAGATATCATCCAATTTCCACAAATCGCTACTTAGGAACACTATTTGAATACTGCTTCCACCAAAATGCTTATAACTTTCATGAATAAATAAATTATTGTCCGCACTCTTAACCATAAATGTATAACATATCAAAGAGTAAATCCTCAACATTGCATAGCTTGATTTGAAATATCCCATGTGCGCTAATCAAAACATTGTCTACTCCTCTGCTAACCTCCAGTAGATCACTGTGTTGACATCAATGACAATCATAGTCATGAATGCAACAACAACTGCTATAGAATGGCTGCCAATACTCCCATAGGATATATTTAGCATACATTCCTAACAATTACAAGCCAAAGTATACAAAAAAATGTTACTATGCTGGAGATGGAGTATCAGATGAAGATTCAGTAGAAGATGAAATTGGATTCATTGCTATTGAATATATGGAGAAGATGTTTGATAAATGGATATTGAAGATGAAAATAAAGCACAAGAGTTGGCACTAATTTCACAAGCTAACATTAGGACAGACTGGATCACTAAAAATGGTTGTTCACATCACATGACAGGAGACAAAGATAGATTTGTACATCCAGATAAGTACAAAGGCGGCATGTTTAGATTTGGAGACAACACTCCTAAACCTATCATAGGTAGAGGAGCTATCACCTTGGATGGAAATAATAACACTGATGATGTTCTATATGTTGATGGTTTGTAGCATAACCTACTAAGTGTTGGACAATTGCTTGACAAAGGATATCACTTGGAATTCAAAGACAATAAGTGCATCATTAATAACAAAGGAGTAATGATTGCATCAGGTTCAAAGACAAAAGGTAGTGTTTTTTAGCTTAATTTAGAAGAAATTTATTTTGTTGCTAAAGAAGATGACAGTTGGTTATGGCACAAAATACTATGTCCCATCAATTTTGACAACATAGTAAAGATAAGAAATGTAAAGGCAGCAAGAGACCTTCCTAGTATTGCAAAACTAGTTGATACAATATGCAGGGAATGTGTAATGGGAAAACATGTGAGGAATTCATTTAGAAGAAAGCATAATTTGGTAGAGAAAAAATTGGATCTGATTCATATAGACCTATGTGGACCAACTCAAACTAGATCATACTATGGTGAAAGGTACTTTATGTTGATTGTTGATGATTATTCTAGAATGATGTGGGTTACGTTCTTGAAAGACAAATCTAAAGCATTTGAGAAGTTCAAAATATTCCAAGCTAAAGTCGAGAATGAGTCTGGATTAAAGATAAAATGTCTGAGAATAGATAGAGGAGGAGAATTCACCTCTGATAGATTTTATGAGTATTGTGAAGAACATGGAACAAAGAGACAACTAAGTGCACCTAGAACCCCTCAATAGAATGGAATTGTAGAAAGAAGAAATAGGATCATACTTGACATAGCGTGCACCATCATGATTGAAGGAAAATTTGTACACACCTATTGGAGAGATGCGGTCAATACTGTATTTTATACTATTAATAGAATTCAATTGAGGCCAGGCATAGACAAGATACCTTATGAGCTATGGTTTGGGAATGTACCTATAGTAGAATACTTTAGAATCTTTGGAAGTAAGTGCTACATCAAGAGAGATGAAGATATTGGCAAGTTTGATGCAAGAAGTGATGAATGTATTTTACTTGGTTACTCTACTAAAAGAAAAGTTTATAGATATTTTAACTTAAGATTGAAGAAGATCATTGAAAGTTCTCATGCTAAGATTGATGAGAATTTCATGATTCAAGAAAGATATCATGATTATGCACCTTTGATTGAAGAAGAACCTAGACCTACCAATAGAGAAATAGTTGTTGAAGAAATGTTTGGCAGCATTGATGTATTATTCAATGACCTCGAAACAAGTGAAGAAGAATCACAAAAATTAGATGAGAGAGTTACACCTAATGTTCCTAAATTCACATCTAGGTACCATTCAAAGGAAGAAATCATTGGAGATCAAAACAAAAAATTCATGACAAGATCAAAAGAAAAAAGTGTTAGAAAGTAAAGACCACCAAGATAACTGAGAGGGGGGGGGGGGGGGTGAATCAATTATCTGATAATTAAACCATTTATCAACATTAACTTCAATATCAACTTCAATAGATTTAAACCATATAATTAATGTAGTAACCAACCATAGAAAGATAATCATACACAATGACACAATAACACAAGATATGTTAACTAGGGAACCTCTTGATCAAAGAGTAAACCCTAGTGGGAATGATGCCCACAAAATGATGCACTAATATGAAATTTCCTTTTTAGAGGATGGACCCTGTTAGGAGTCTTATGAAATACATTCAGTACATAAGAATCTCTATTAGGAGATTTTGAATCCCTGTTAAAAGATTCTAACCCTATTAGGAGTTATAGAAGACAGAAGGACCCACTGCCCAAATAGCTTCAAGGCAAGATCTATGAACTCACTATCCAATAGATCTTACAATTATTCAATAGAATAATATGAAATATGTTACCTCCTTCACACTATGCCAAAACCACACTCTCTGCTACACAAGATCACAAATCTAGACCTCTATACTTTGCAAGTCTTCCTTCATCACTGAATTAGCTCTTTTCTTCACTTCATGCATACATTCGCATCACAACTTTCACAACTTCATATTAAAACTATTAAAATCCAAACATAACAAGGAAAAAATTCCTTCCTTTATACCACACTCAAATAATTACAAATGAGTTGGCATGTAAATACAAAATAATAATTTCAACACGCTACATCAAAATTACATAAAACGGTTGGCTTCCAGATACAATAACTTTCCAATCGTGTGACCTCAAAGTTTGCATTGTGAACCATGTCACCAAAAATGAGTCTCAAACTTCCCTTTAACTATGAAGAATCAGATTTCATCCCAGTTAGGAGATATCCTCTGATTACCAAAAACCGCTACACAAGAATACTGCAAGAATACTGCTTCCACCAAAATGCTTATAACTTTCATAAATAAATGAATTTCTTTTTGCACTCTTAACCATAGGCTAATAACACACCAAAGAACATACCATCAACTATGCATAACTCAATCTATAATATAACATGTGCGCAAAACAAAATTGTGCCTGCTTCTCTGCTAAACTCCAGAATATCACTGTGTTGACATCAATGACAATCATAGTCATGAATGCAACAACCACTACTACAAAATGACTACCAAAGGCTTCAACATTCATTCGTAACAATATCCCCCATTGGAATTGATGGCAACATAGATGAAAAACATCCAATGTTCCAAAAATCCAATCACTGCTGCTCAACTGCACTACTACTCATCATCAATCAAATCTTGCTTCGTTATCCTATTCAATCTCTCCAATAAATGTAGTTCCTCAATGTTTTTCATGAGTCTCTCCCCCATTGACATCAATGATAGAAATTCTATCACTACGTCAAACAATAGCTCAATGTCAAAAGACACTATTCAGAAAATACATTCACAAGAGTCCTCAATGACTTAGCTCAGATACACATACTCCCCCATAGAGGAAGTACCAAAATCCAATCCAAAAAATAGATAGGGCCATAAGCCACTGGATGGATGCAACCAACTACATCATTACTCAAAAGTAGGTTGGGGCATAACCCCAAGCATACCTCTCAAATACTCAAATGTATCCTTAGGCAAAGGCTTAGTAAATATATCTACTATCTACTCTTTTATGCTTATGTACTCCAATCTAACTTCTTTTTCTACAACTTTCTCTCTTACAACATGATACTTGATCTCTATATGCTTTGTTTTAGAATGTAAAATCAGATTCTTAGACATACTAACTGTACTTGTATTGTCACAATATATGAAAATAGGCTCATCAAACTTGATTCCAATGTCCATCAACATCTGCTTCATCCAAATTATCTGATTACAATTGTTTGCTGCTGCTACATATTCTACTTCTGCTATACTCTGTGAGATACAATTCTACTGTTTGCTCAACCAAGAAACTAATCTTCCTCCAAGAAAAAAGGCTCCACCACTAGTGCTTTTCTTATCATCAACGCTACCTCCCCAATCAGCATCAGTATATGCACATAGGGTAAAATCATCAGAATTTTCATACCACAGTCCATAGTCCATTGTGCCTCTAAGATATCTCAATATCCTTTTTACTACTCCATAATGTGACTCTCTAGGTTCAGCTTGAAATCTTGCTACCATTCCAACTGAATGTTGTATATCTAGTATAGTGTGTGTCAAGTACTGCAATCCACCAATCATAGATTTTTATTTCGTTTGCTCAACTTCTAGTGTCTCAACTTTACTAGATAGTTTATGTCCTATAACCATAGGTGTTCCAACTAGTTTACAATTCTCCATATCAAATCTTTTCAACAAATCATTCAAGTACTTTGTCTAACTTATAAAGATACCATCTTTGTTTTGTGTTATTTGTAATCCCAAAAAGTATTTCATTTCTTCAATCATACTCATTTCAAATTCTATCTTCATTTCATCAGAAAATTTGTCACTAGCTTCATCTTCTCCTCCAAAAATAATGTCATCAACAAAAATAACCAAAACTAACAATCCATTCTCAATTTCTTTTGTGTATAAGTTACTATCAGTTGTTCCTTTTGTAAATCCCAATTTTAACAAATACTTATCTAATCTAGCATACCAAGTTTTAGGTGCTTACTTTAGTCCATACAATGCTTTCTTTAGTTTACATACCATGTCTCCTTCTTGAGTCAAAGGAAAACCTTCAGGCTGCTCAATGTAGACTTCTTCTTCTAATTCACCATTCAGAAATGCTGACTTCACATCCATCTGATACACTTTGAATTTCTTAAATGCTGCATAAGCCAAAAATATTCTTACTTCTTCAAGTCTTGCCACAGGGGAAAAAGTCTCTTCATAGTCAATTCCTTCTTGCTGTGAGTATCCCCTACATACCAATCTTGCTTTGTTTCTAATTACTTATCCTTGTTCATTCATCTTGTTCCTGAATACCCATTTAGTTCCAATCACATTTTTGTCTTTAGGTCTAGGGACCAATTCCCATGTCTTGTTCTTTTCAATCCGATCCAATTCTTCTTTCATAGCTTTAATCTAATGTTCATCTTCACAAGCTTCATTAGTAGACTTAGGTTCAATTTGAGAAATCAAACATAAATGTACCTTCTTTCTAGTCATAACTCCTCTGTCCAAACTTCCAATAACTTTCTCATTAGGATGATGTCTTGATATATACCTATTAGGTGTCATAGTCACTGATCTTTCTTCAATTGTAGATTCTTCTCTAGATTCTTCAGCATGACTTTCATTCAACAATTCACTATCAGTCTCAAAAAATTATTTAGTAGTTTCAATGTTAGGCTGAGGGTTAGTTCCTTCATCAGATTCATAATCAAGCATTCTTTCCTGAATTTTAAACTTCTCATCAACTTTTACATTTACACTTTCAACAATAGTTTTAGTTCTCTTATTGTAACATCTATATGCTTTTCTTTTCAAAGAATATCCAAGAAAAATTCCTTCATCACTTCTAGGATCAAACTTTCCTATATCATCATCTCTCTTAATATAACATTTGCTTCCAAAAATTATAAAATACTTAACTGAGGGTGCATGTCCAAACCACAATTCATAAGGTGTCTTGTCTATGTCTGCTCTGATTTGTACTCTGTTCATTGTATATACTGTTGTATTCAATGCTTCTCTCCAAAATGTCTTTGCCAAATCACCTTCAAATAACATAGCTCTAGCTGCTTCAGTCACTAATCTGTTCCTTCTTTATGCAATACCATTTTGTTTAGGTGTTCTAGGGGTTGATAACTATCTCTTAATACCATTTACTTCACAAAAAGTGTTAAACTCTTTAGATGTAAATTATCCACCTCTATCAAATCTCAAACATTTAATCCTCATTCCCGATTCATTCTCAACTTTATTCTTCATGACCTTAAACTTATCAAATGCTTTAGATTTTTCTTTCAAAAATGCAATCCACATCATTCTTGTAAAATCATCAACAAGAATCATAAAATACCTTTCTCCATAGAATCCTCTAGTCCTAGTAGGACCACTCAAGTTTGTATGAACAATCTCCAACTTCTCTATAGATGTGAACTTCTTGCTAGGAAATGAACTCCTTTTCTGCTTAGCCATCACACATTCCTTGCAAATCATGTTAGTAGGCTTCATAATCTTAGGTAAATCTCTTACTGCAAGTGTAGAACTTACTTTCACAATATTATCAAAGTTTATATGACAAAACTTTCTATGCCATAACCAACTGTCATCAATCTTAGTCATCAAGCATGTCATCTCAGTAGGGTTCAATTGAAATACATTACCTCTGGTTCTAGATCCAATTCCAATTAGATTTCCATCTTTATCCTTAATCACACAAGTTTTCTCAGTAAACCAAACTTGATATCCTTTATCCACTAACTGTCCAACACTCAAAAGATTATGTTTCAATCCATCAACAAAGTAAACATCATCAGTATTAGTCTTTCCATCAAGAGTAATAGATCCTATACCTTTAATCAAACAAGGTGCATTGTTACCAACTCTAACAACTCCTCCATCATAATTGTTAAACTTTATGAAATTTCCTTTATCACTAGTCATATGATGTGAACAACCACTATCTATAATCCAATCATCTTTCTTTTCAACATGGGAAACTAAGGCTTTTTCTTCTTTAATATCAGATTCAGAATGTTCTTCCTTAATTGCTACAAATCCTATGTCATCAAAGTTATCATTATCACTGTCACTCAAATGTCTTTCAATTCCTACTTCAATTTCTTCATCATTTGCATAATAACATTCTTTAGATCTTCTAGGCTTAAAATTGTTTCTATACTTCTTAACTCTCTTAGGACACTTAGATGCAAAATGACCATATTCTTGACATGTCCAACATTTAAAGATTTTCTTACCATTTGGTTCTCTTTTCAAAAGTAAGGCAATACCTTCTTCAATCTTCTTATCTTCATCAGATTTAGATCTACTACTGCTAGCATAATCTCCATTCACACTTGTACTTCTAAAAAAATTAGGTCTGATGCTAAGAGTATTGAATGTTGTCTCCACTCTAGGTAGTTCTCCTGATAATCTCAAATTCATCTCTGCTACTTCCAATCTTCCAAGAAGAGTCTCTCTTGAAAAGTTTGGTGTACAAGGTATCACTTGTTCAGTCATTTGTGTAGTCTTCCTGAATACTGGTGTCAATGTTCTCAAAATCTTTCATATTACTTCATTCTCTATCTTTTCACCTCCACAAGACTTTATTCCTGCAACAATTTCTAACATCCTACCAATATCTCTTCTAACAGATTCATCTTCCATCATTCTTATGTCTTCAAATGCACAAATCCAATTATGTAACCTAGCTTTCTTTGCACGTTCATCACCTTCAAAAGTAGAATGTAAAGATTTCCAAATATCATGAGATTTAGTTAAACCTTTTACCTAACTGTATTCATTCTCTGGAAGTGCTGATAAAAGTGCTTCTCTTGCAAGTATGTTACACATAAATAGATCTACCTCATCTTTAAAACTTGTTTCAAGATTTTCTTCTTCAATTACAGTCCTTTCAATCTTTGTAATCAACCAATAACCTGGTCCTAAACACAAGAGATGTGTCTTCATCTTTTCTTTCCAGCTATCAAAATTTACTCCATCAAACTTAGGGCTTTCTTTCCTGAAATTCACCTTAGATCTCCTTAAGTTGTTAAACTTCTCTTTCAAGGACCTGCCGCTCTGATACCAATTGTTAGAAAGTAAAGACCACCAAGATAACTGAGAGGGGGGGAGGTGAATCAGTTATCTAATAATTAAACCATTTATCAACATTAACTTCAATATCAACTTCAACAACTTTAAACCATATAATTAATGCAGTAACCAACCATAGAAATATAATCATACACAATGACACAATAACACAAGATATGTTAACTAGGGAACCTGTTGATCAAAGAGTAAACCCTGGTGGGAATGATGCCCACAAAATGATGCACTAATATGAAAGTTCCTTGTTAGAGGAGGGACCCTATTAGGAGTCTTATGAAATACATTCAATACATATGAATCTCTGTTAGGAGATTTTGAATCCCTTTTAAAAGATTCTAACCCTGTTAGGAGTTATGGAAGATAGAAGGACCCACTGCCCAATAGATCTTAGGATTATTCAATAGAATAATATGAAATATGTTACCTCCTTCAAACTATGCCAAAACCACACTCTCTGCTACACAAGATCACAAATTCAGATCTATGTACTTCGCAAGTCTTCCTTCATCACTGAATTAGCTCTTTTCTTCACTTCATGCATACATTCGCATCACAACTTTCACAACTTCATATTAAAACTATTACAATCCACACATAACAAGGAAAAAATTCCTTCCTTTATACCACACTCAAATAATTACAAATGATTCAGCATGTAAATATAAAATAATAATTTTAACACGCTACATCAAAATTACATAAATTGTCGGCTTCCAGATACAATAACTTTCCAATCGTGTGATCTCAAAGTTTGCAATGTGAACCACGCCACCAAAAATGAGTCTCAAACTACCCTTTAACTGCATAGAATTAGATTTCATCCCAGTTAGGAGATATCCTCCGATTACCAAAAACCGCTACACAGGAATACTGCCAGAATACTGCTTCCACCAAAATGCTTATAACTTTCATGAATAAATGAATTTCTTTTTGTGCTCTTAACCATAGGCTAATAATACACCAAAGAACATACCATCAATTGCACATAACTCAATCTGCAATATAACATGTGTGCAAAACAAAATTGTGCCTACTTCTCTGCTAAACTCTAGAATATCACTGTGTTGACATCAATGACAATCATAGTCATGAATGCAACAACCACTGCTATAGAATGACTGCCAATGGCTTCAGCATTCATTCCTAACAAAAATTTCCATAGTTGATGAAGTGGTATGTTTACTTTCACAAATAGAACCTTTAAGTGTTGAAGATGCTTGTATTGATTTAGATTGGCATGAAACAATGAAAGAAGAATTAGATCAAATATTCGAGAAGGATACATGGGAACTAGTCCCCAAGCCTAATCACAAGAATGTGAATGGAACCAAGTGGATATTTAGAAACAAGATGAATGGAGATGGAATAGTAGTAAGAAACAAAGAAAGACTAGTATGTAAAGGATATGTGCAAAGAGAATGAATTGATTATTCTGATACATTTTCCCCTATAAGTAGATTGGAAGCCATAAAGTTATTTCTAGCCTATGCTACATTTGAGAACTTTAAATTATATCAGATGGATGTCAAGTCAGCATTCTTGAATGGAGAGTTGAAGCAAGAAGTCTACATAGAGCAGCCTAAAAGATTTACCTTATCAGACAAACCTGATATGGTATGCAGACTAAAGAAAGCCCTCTATGGACTTAAGCAAGCCCTTAGAGAATGGTATGAAAGACTAGATGGTTACTTAACAAAGATTAGATTCAAGAAAGGAGCAGTAGATTGTAACTTATTCATAAGAGATACACCTGATGGATTACTACTAGTTGTTATTTTTGTTGATGACATTATCTTTGGTGGTAATGATAAGCTTAGTGTATAATTTTCTAAAGAAATGCAGAGTGATTTTGAAATGAGCATTATTAGACCTATCAAGTACTTTTTGGGATTGAATGTGTAGCAGACAAAACAAGGTATATTCATTAATCAAACTAAGTATGTGAAAGACATATTAAAGAAGTTCAAGATGGATGATTGCAAGCTAGTAAGTACCCCTATGATAATAGGATGCAAGATTTCAAAAGATGATGATTCTATAGTAGTAGAAAAGACCTTGTATAAGTCTATGATTGGTAAACTCATATATCTTACTCAATCTAGACTAGATATTTCCAATGTAGTTGGTATTGTTGGAATATTTGTAGAAGAACCTAAAAAAAGTCATCTTATGGCAGTAAAGAGGATATTCAGATATTTGAAAGGAACTATAGATTATGGTTTATAGTATCCTAATTTAGAGAATGTAGAACTTCATTTGTATATAGATGTAGATTGGGTAGGTTGTGTGGATGATAGAAAGAGTACCTCATGAGGAGTAGTATTTCTTGGAGATAGAGTTGTTGGTTGGACAAGCAAGAAGTAGAATTTTATTTCTCAGTCAACAGCAGAAGAAGAGTATGTAGCAACAGCATTAAATTGCTCTACAATTGTGTGGATCAAGCAAATGATAAAGGATTTTGGTGTTCAGATTGACTACCCTATTGCTATTCATTGTGATAACACTAGCACTACCAATATGTCAAAGAACCCTATGATGCATGCAAAGACAAAACACATTGAGATAAAATATCACTTCCTAAAAGAGAAAGTTATAGAGAAAGAAGTAAAGTTGGACTATGTGAGTACAAAAGAATAACTAGCAGACATATTCAAAAAGCCTTTACCAAAGGATACCTTTGATTATCTCATGGAGAAGCTGGGAGTAATTCCCTTCCCTGAATCTGATTAGAGTTTGTAGTAGTGCATCAGTCCTCAGTGACTGATGAATGGTTGACTACTCTACTTCAGGAATAGTACCTATGCTTATGTGTTTTGGCACCCTTTTCCATTGATGTCAAAGGGGGAGTGAGTATATATAGTCAAGAAAAACAATACAAAAAGAGAGAGAGAATATACAGTTAAGGAATATGAAGTAAGGGGGAGTATACAGTAAGAAGATACAACAGTTAATATTTAGAGAATTCAGCAGTAGATGGAGGATTCATCCTTGGGGGAGCTTTTTTGAGGAAATGGAGAATGTTATAAAATAATTGCACATTTGGATTGGTGATGTTTTTCATTCCATGTGTTTCCATCAATGACAAAGGGGGAAATTGTTGGAGATTTTCCAACAAGCCAATGTTGACTGTATGTTTTTCATTGATGACAACATATGGTAAGTAGCATGCATGGTAACTTTATGAAGAGAGTTTGAGTATATGTTTCAGATTTATGCTATCAGCATGATATCATAGATGCAAAGGTTGATTCTAAGTGTAGACAATTATACAGTTGTTTATATCAGTAGTGTTCCTAACAAGTCCCAGGAAGAGTTATGCATGTGATTTTTAGTATGGTTATTATGGAGCCTTGCATGTTTATATTTATGTTGTAGACATGTTAGTGAAGCTATGTTTATGGACACAAAATTAGTTGTGTAGTTGAAGTTGAGTTGTGATGTTTCCAGTTGCTAGTTACAATTTCCTAAGTTTATCTAGTGGAGTCGATAGTGTTTATATTGGTTTAGCACTTGCGCCTATCATTTTGGTATGTGTGTTTCATTTTGTGTTTGGAGAAGAGTTAAGAATGTTTGGTTAAGAGCACGTAACATATTTCAATATGACAATAAAGTGTCAGGAAATTTGGTGGAGCTGACTATGTGAAGCGACACGTCTACTCATATTGAGTTGCACGGTCCTAATTTATGTTGTGTGCTTAGTGTGTACTAGAAAAAGTACCTTCATAGGGTTAGTATTGGAAATAAATAAATAACATAACTAAATTACCACAAAGAATAAGCTATTTTAACAAATAAAGAACAATTAAGCACTCTATGGATCTCTATTTAGGGATGATAATGCAAAGCTCTCAGCAAGCTTCCATTAGTGACAGTCCTAAAATGAGAATGAATGATAAACCAAGATAAGACAATTAATTCCAAATTGAAATGCTAATTAGCTTTTATATTTTCCTTTCTAGCTCTAAATTTCAAGAGGTTTGATGCTATTCTCATATTTGTGGATGATTAATGAGTGAATTATGCCTTGCTTTTATAGATTTTGGGAAGGGGAGGGGGTGTAGTTGAGTTGATCAAGGTTAGGTGAGAGCTGAGTCCATGGTTCCACCTTTGGAGACCATTTAAATTTTTTGTCTTCAAAACTTGGGACAAGAAGACAAAATGGGCAGACAAGATACATTCTCCAAGTGAGTGATTGAGATTCAATTTAGGCTTGATCCATGTGAGCTTGGTCCTCAATTCCTATTGGTTGATGGATTTTCCTCCCATTTGGTGGTTGAGAGAAAATAGGAATTAATTAATTGAATTTATTTAATTTGTTTAGCCATGTGTACCCCTTAAATGGGTTGATTTGATTTAATCCGAACTATACAATTAATTAGATTAATTGTACAATTTATTGATTTATCATAATTTAATTTGATTTAAAGCCTTTTGATTTTCAATTAATTTTGGATTAATGTTCAATTGCAATTTATCTTTGATTTTGACTTGATTTGATTTAATTGCATTTAATTGTATTGATTTTTACCTTGATTTCTCACTTAAATGATCTTGTCCAATTTTCAGTGATTACAAATGCCCCTCTTTGAGTTGACATGTGAAGCGTGTTGATTCAAAGAATGTCCTAATTGAACTGATATAAGGTCCTGATTCTGTTGATGGTCGATCTCGTTGTTCGATATAAGATGTAGATTCTGATGAAGTTTGAATTGAATTTGATGTCTTGGTGGTCTATTTGATCATAGTTTGTTGATATGATATCTGATTTGATCTGATTCGATGTTTAATGCCCCTTTCGATTGATAAGAGAAAAAAATTATGATAAAAGATTACACTTTGATTTGATGATCGTGCCCCTGATTTGATGATACTGATATTGTTTCTGATTATCTGTGTGTATGCCCCCTCGAAAATGAAATGAAATTTTATCATTGTTTGAAAAATTTGATGGTTTAGGTCATTTCATGTTAAATAGGTCAAATTATAATGAATTTCGATTTCATTTTTTATAATGATTTTGCATTTGTGTGATGATAAATGCCCCTGATTTGGTAGATTTAGTGAAAAAAATTATGTCTCCAACCATTTTCTGGTCAAAGATGCCCTTTTTAGGTCAAAATGACCTATATATAGGGGTAAAAAATCAATTTTACTATTCATTTTCACTTTCCTCTTTGACTTTTTCCTCTGACTCTCTCTGAGTTGATTTCGATGGTGATCCTAATCTGAGAGCATAGATTTAAGGATGGGCGATGATATCATCGGTCGTTGACCTATCGACCTCCGGTAAGTGCCTGATCCACTTAGTTTTCAATTTAATGTATTTATTTTCAATTTTGAATTTTTCCTACAAGAACCCTCTTTTTTTTGCATTTTTCACTTCAAATAGATTTTTTAATCATTTATTTAGCGCATTTTCAATTCTTTTTTGCTTTCACACTTTGAAATAGTGCTTCTACAAGTTTAAATAGCGCTTTTACATGTTGAAACTAGGGCATCATTCGCTTTCAATTTTTTCTTTAGTGCGTATATAAGCTTGTGCGCTTTTGATGTTTTTATTAGCATGTACAATATTTCCTTTAGTGCTTTCACCTTAGAAAAATGCTTTTAATTTTTTAGATAGCGTTGTTAATCTTTTGAGTTGCGCATTTTCTTTTTAGCGCTTTTAAGCATTAAAATAATGCTTTTACCCTGTTAGGAAAAATTTTCAAATGACTTAGTTTTTTGAACCATTCATTATCGTCGATCAATTGATTGGCTTAGATAAGAAACTTGATTTGGTAGCGAGTCATAGGATGTCAGTTTGAATCAATTTAGTTTGAATGTTTGATTGTCAATCTAGATTTACATGATGGGTGATGATAAATTTTCCGTCCTCTCTGAATAAAATTAGGAAAACTGATTATGGTTTGATATTTTGTAAATGTTTGATTGACTTAGGATGATTCAAAAGATAATTGATTTGAAAACTGATTTGATTGAACTTTCTTTTTGTAGGCTGTGGTTAAGTCACTAGCCGTTCGAGGCTTATATCCTTTACTGTTCAGCATGATCAATGATCTGAGTGCTCTAGATCACTGATACATAGGTAGATGCTTGTCCTACCATGATTCCAAGTGAATCGAGGGTTGATCATAGGTATGGCAGAGAGGTGGCACTCTGACCATAATACCTTCCACTTGCCAATGGGGGAGATGACCATCACTCCTTAGGATGTGTACCGCATCCTACGAATCCCTACACGTGGGGAGTTAGTTTTCTATGACCGGGTCTATGATGGAATAGCGTGTCGGTGGGTGTTCCATGATCCCACGATTGTTGATGACTATATCTAGTGGTTCCAGTTTCATTCATTTTCAGTTCTTCCAGCTATCTTGGGTGCTCTTATTGGTGACTTTCTTCTCCTTGATCACCGAGGGAATGGATTTGTGGTCGGTTGGGGACCTATTCTTGAGGATCTGATTGCTCAGCCCTGATGGTTTGATTGGGGTTCTTGCATTCTAGCGCAGCTTTACCATGAGCTGCACATAGTATTTTATCGACGCTCTTTGACTCTCTCTATGCGAGTGATTCTATTACAGTTATGGACATGGGAGCATCTCCCAGTCACTAGGTCAGTTGCAATGTGTCATCATGATCCTGGGTGGTCATTTCCCTAGATGTACGAGGGTATGGTGGTGCAGGCCCACATGGGAAAGTTAGATTACTAACATCATGTGATAGATGACATAGATCAGGTCCTTTGGGGACCATACATTGGATGTGAGGCATGGCTTGAGGATGATACAAAGCTTTCATTTATGTGTTTCCCCCAATGGATGATAGGTCACACTCCACACATCATTGAGAGAGTTTTCTTTTAGTGAGTGCTACGACAATATGGTCATACTCATGGTATGTCGTAAGGTGTTGCTATGTATGCCCGTGTTCAGGCTGAGAGATCAATATGGGTTCCTGTGGTTGATTTTAGGATAGCTTGTCAGGAGATACGGGACCTAGGTCACTTGCCATGGGACATGAGATATCATGTGATTGATGTAGGTATGACTAATGAGTATGCAGATTGGTTCACTCAGAACCCTTTTCTGAGATTTACTGATCTAGCTGAGAGGATACCATGGATTGATGTGGAGTCAGATGTTGACGATGGGGTTGGAGGTGATGGTGTGGATGGAGGTAGGGGTGGTAGGAGATGGGCTCATCGAGCAGCTAGAGCAGGTAGATTGTTGATACCAGTGATTATTGTTGCTCCCATTCCTCCTAGGGGTGGTGGTTAGGTGAGGGATCAAGGTGTGGATAGAGTTTTACACCAGGTTTCTAGGGATCCTACAGCTAGATAGAGCCTTCATAGGGTTAGACATTAGATATAGGTGGATGCCTAGGCAGCATAGGCTCTGTTAGATTAGGCATAATGTAGACCAACATAGGCTCCTCCATAGGTTATCCAACAGGCTCCTCTAGTTCAGGCTCCTGCTTCTACTTCTATGCCATCTTCTTCATTCATTCAATCTTCTTCTATGTCATCTTATTCTATGCCAACTTCTTCTATGCCTCCACCATAGACTCCTCCTGCATAGGCTCCTAGTTCAGAGGCTCTGGTGGCTGCATCAAATGTTTGAGCCTTATAGTCGAATGTGCCTCAAATTAGGCAGTAGGTTAGCCAGCTCAACAGTATGATGTAGTCTTTCATGGCCACTATGAGTCAGCATGGGCTATAGGCTAGTTTGATCATACCTCCTGATACTGATCCTGGTCATGATGGTGTTGATGGTGTTGGTGATTCAACCAGTTGATTCATTATTGTTGAGATGATATGCATTATTTCATTTATTGATGTACATGATGATCTCATTTTTTATATCAAGACATTGGACTATGTTCTATTATTTTGATCAGTTATCGTTCCCTTATGTGTTGGATACTTGTTGATACTTTTATGGACTTTGATTTCCTGATGTTCCATGATGGTATCGTAGACTTTTGATACTCTATTGATTTATGATGACGATACCATAGACTTTGATTCTTAGTTTTGATAGATTTTTTTTATGTGATGTCATCATGTGTTGGACCTCATTTTTCAGGTGATTTACTATGATATGCAGATCTATATGATTCTATCTCCTATATACTTTGTTTTGTAGTTTTTAGAATATAGTTTTATGATATGGATGTACATTTTCTACTTATGCTTAAATGGTTATCTTATGTATGACATAAAATAGGTGAATGGATGCAATATGGTTTTTAATGATATGATTCTTGTAATGATTAATGTTATGATATTTGAATGCTTTATGGATGTAAATGATTTAATGAATAATGTGATGTGATGGATGTATTTGGATATATTTATTTGTGATAATATGGATTTATTTGTAATGCAAATGTGATGTAAAATGTGATTGACCTATATGATGTAATGAATAAAGATTATAGATATTTAATGAATAATGATTCTAAATGTTATATATGATATAGATGAATGATGTTGATAAATGTAATGCAATGATATATATATTGTAGGATGAAAAATATATGGATTTAATGAATGTATTTAGATGAATGATGCAATATGTAATGTTTTTGAATGAACTAAATGATATGCACCTAATGATGAATTTATGTCTATTTGAATGAAATGATATAATGGTTGCAATGATCATTAATTAATGAATGCAATGATAAATGCACTTAATGGATTAATATGAATGATTTAAAGAATGCACCCTAAATGAGTTGAACCTTGAAATGACTGCAACCAAATGCAATGTTTACTTAATGAATGCAAACTAATGCAATGTCACTTAATGAATTGGATTTAAAATGAATGCAAACTAATGCAATTAACTTTATGTAAGATGATGAACTTAGATTAAAAATGAATGAAAACTAATGCAAGATAACATGGATCTAAAAAATGCTCATGAACTAATGTAATGCACCCTTCTTTTTTATTTTGGATTTCCAACACCCTCAATCACATATAGTTTTTGATGTTCCTTCAATTTTTTATTTGACTAAACCCCCTTTCTATTTTCCTCTTGCAATTTAGTTTTTAGGCTAAGAAAGGCAAAATATGTTAAATGCATTTAATCTAAGATGTATGCAACTAACTGTCACTATTCAAAAATTTGGAGCTTATATTCATCATTGAGTAGTTTTTGGAATCCTGAATTTAGTACAATCATCACTAGTTCAACCATGATGATATGAATAGTTCTTTCACCTCTTTCATTTTTTTTCCATCCTTTGGTACGACTATCATTAATTGATTTCAATCATGAGAGTGTGAATACTGATTTTGTCAAATTCTATGTTGCAAGTGGATTTTGGTATTATGATATTGAACATCAAAATATCCAAGGTATCCTTTTGCGTAAACAAACAAAAATCTTAGTTTCATCGTATGTAAAAGTCCTTGATGATTCTTTGATGATCATGTCCTTAGACAAATAATACATGATTTAAAACTTTGAATTTAAGACAGTCATTCAGAAATCAATAAGATATCATGCTTTCATCATAGCTTGTATAGTTTAGAAACTTTCATCGATTTGCTAGAAAGACATGATTATATCATTTTTAAATGGAAGCACTTCCATGTTAAGAGAATTTAGCCCTTCGAGTGAGTGGTCTAGGGTCATGTTATGCACCTTGATAGGGTCTTTGCATGTATCTAGTTGTTTCCCCCCTATTTTTCTTCTCTCCTCCTTATTTCCATCCTTTTCCAGATAGTTTTCTCTGAGAATCTAGAGTTTCTGACTGTCTGGATCAAAGACAACTTGGTAGGGTCAAGGATGACCTAGACCCTAACCTAGGTCAGGGAAAACCTTGACCTTGACCTAGGGCGGTGTCTATCTCATCCCTAACCCAAGGTCCATTTTTTAGAGAATTATGAGATGTCAGGTTTCAAAAATATTTCTTTTCCCACTTCCGAGTTAGCCATTTTGGGTTTCGGAATGGTAAATCCTTAAATTGAATTTAATCTAGGTATATTTCTAGGGGTTAAGGTTAATTTGGATTTAATTCTCCAATGTCAGCCTCTCTAGAAGTTTGTGCCCTAGATCACTATAAAAGGAGGTCTTCCTCTCTCATTTTATCCATCACTTTTTCATATCTCAAGTCCAATCAATTGACATCCGATTTTCATGAGCATTTACAATCAAGTAAGAAAGAAGGAGAAGGAAAGAAAGAAAGAATTCATTCATCTTCAAGCCTAGCATTCAAGCATTCATCAAGGAGATCCATTGTTAGCCATTGAAGGATTCAATCTCTTTGGAGGCCCCCTTGAAGATTTCTCCTTCCATATTCATCCAATCCTCTTCCTATGCAAAGATTCATTCAAGATTGGTGTTGAAGATCTAGTGTCATTGATTGGAGACATCCTAAATTAATTTCTACATTCATCCGGAGAATCCATACTTGTGGATTCAAGGATTCGAATCCTCCACAAGAGTTTCAACATAAGCAAGGTAAATAGTTCCATTTACTTTGTTTATTTACATTACAATTTCAATTCAATTTCAAGGTTAATTCCTAAATTGGGGTTTGACAAAGGTGAACCCCCCCATCCAAACAACAAAAACCATTTTTCTTGTAGATACAGGTATAGGACTACGAATCAGAGCTTGGATTTGGATACCCTTTTCATCAAACTTTTGGGATCTATGATTAGGTTTTCTGTCAGAGCTATTTCAGGTCAAGGACAACCTTCAATAGAGACTTAGCCTTTGCCTCGTTATCTGGGTCAAGGATGACCTGCTTCCTGAAAGGTAAAAGTTTTTTGGGTTTTCTCCGTATTGGCATTTCCAGTCCAAAATAGGTTGCAGAATTGCCTGAAACTATACACAAACATCAGAAATTAGTATTTTCCATATCTACCCTATTTTGAGGTTAGTATTTGTCTTTCATTTATTTCAGATTTCAAGCATATACTTTTCATAATAGACTATAAGGTTTTCTCCTTCATTCATATTCTCCATAGATTGATTCTTTTGCATATTGACCTTTTGGTTGATCGATTTGGATGTCTCCCTTGGGAATTTGGATTTAGAAGTAGATCTTATATTCCCTCTATTCATTTTGATACCACATCCTATTTTACCCTATTCATTTTGGTGAACCCGACTAGCTTCCTCTCTTTCTTTTTTGTGTTAGATTCCCTTGTATTTTCACCACTCATTCATTTTGGTGAACCTGACATACTTACTCTCCTTTCTTTTGTGGAATTAGATGCCCTATTTTGTTTTATGGTGTTAGATTTCCTTTTATATTATCTTGTTGATGTTAGATTTTCTCTTTGTGTTAAATCTTGCATGGTAATTAGATTTCCAAAATACAAAAACATTGTGAAATTTCTTTCAAAATACAAAAATATTCATGCTTTATGTGTTCTTAGTTTAGTTCATTTGTGTTGCATTGGTTTATGAGCTTTACTACTACTAGTCCTACTTATAACATTCTAGTTAGAAGAAATCATAGACTCATGGGTGCCTTTGATCCTGAATCTTCCTCTCCTTTCCTTAAGATCCCGAATGATAATTTTATTCTTCATGATTCTAATCCTATTATGGAGAAAAAATATTCTCACTCATCTCATGATGAGGATGATGCTTTAAGAGTTCCTCCTAAACAAGTCCAAAAAATTTCAACTAAACTTGATAAAATGGGTAATTGGCTTATTCAAGAAAACCATAATCAAGATTCTATTCAAGCTATAGAGTCTCTTAAGAAAGTTCTTTGTGATAGTGATCAAGGTGTTAATCTTCTTCATGGTATTACTCACCTTGTGCATTCAAATTTTAAACCTTTAGCTCAAGAAGCTCAACATTTAGGGTCGATTCCTCCTGTCACTAGTGTAGAACCTTCTTCTATTCCTTTACCTAGTGTTCCTACCTATACTCCTTCTTTGGTGAATGTAACAGTTCCCTCTATTCCTATGAGTGTTCCTGATGTGTCTCTTCCTACATCACAACCTTCTTATCATAATATTCCTTTTACTTATTCCAATTCACTTCCAACTATAGTTCCAAGTGTTCCTCTAGTTTTGTCTTCCATTCCTGTAGCTTCTTACACTTTACCTAGTGTTTCTGATGTTTCTATTCCTCCTATTTCCTCTAATGATTCAACAATCATCAGTTTGGCTCAAACTGTGTCATCCTTACAACAACTTGTTTCTTTAACTCAAAACAAGTTTAGTATTCCTACATGTGACATGGGAAGTCCTTTGTCCCTAGCTATGATTTGTACTCCTATTCCTCAACAAGTTGATATGTGATGAGTCTAGTTTATGGGTTGTTTTTTTATGATTTACTGAGTCTAGACTTAAATATCTTATGGTTTTCATAAAAATTATGTAGACTTTTATGTTTATATGCTTTATCCATGTGTATATCTGATACTTTTGACACTAAAGGAAAATACTGAATATATATATAGACTAATGGATATGATGATGAAAATATGGTATTTATCTTCTCTAGTGTTAATGGGTAGTGTTCCTGCAGCCATGTGACAAGGATGCGTTAAAGTAGGGAAACTTATTATAAATCTTTTCCTTGGATTTTTGTGCAGATTTTGGTGTGCTAACCTTTTGCAGGAGAAGAATAAGTCAGCAAGGAGTAAGGACTCAAAGATGAAGTGGCTCTTTAAGGCGAGTAACTATTTCCAGATTTATCATGGCTCCACTACTTCCATAACCTTGTGGTTGCTAATACAAATCGGGTCAATCCAGTTACTAGGTGTTCCTATATTCTTGAAGCACTAAATATGGTTTATCCTCTTGCATAAATGATGTTGTCATTCCTATAACTAAATTTTTTATGCTATGTAATGAAGAACCTAGTTTTTAGGTGTTATGTTTTCTCAGTTACTTTTAAATAAGCTGGAACTTATGATTCTGAGTTAGTTAGATGTTTTTAGGAGTTGATATTGTAATCTAGCAACAAAGTGAATACACTTTGATATTGTATTCTATACTTTTGTTTTGTTAATGAATATATGATAGTTCCAGATTTTAACATCTGAGTTTTAAATCTATTCACACTTCCATGGGCACCCACGAGGGAGGTGAATTCCCTGTTCATGTTCAAGTAGGACTTAGTTAAGTTTCTTTGAAGTTGATAAGAATTGTTTCTCCTATAGCCATTGGTAGTAGAACCATCAGTTGTTTCCTGCAGCATAGATTTACTTCCGAAGCATTATTAGTTTACTATTGAGCATTTCCACCAAGTTGTGAATTAAGTTATAGTTTTAGTTCTTAGTATAAATTTCCTGCAGCAATACTTTTACTTTAGTAGTGATGACTTTTGAAGAGAACTAAAGCATAGACCTTGCATCCACCATCTCAAGCTCACATTCCCAAATTGATACATTTAATGAAGTCTAGTTTGATATTCCAAGTAGACATGTGATCATTTTGAGAAATGAATCACTGTTAAGGGATATCCAATCCTTGAAGTTACTAGGGTATTATTCTGACCAACCATTTTTGGCATCATTGCTGGGGATGGTGTCAATTTAGTTTAACCTAGAAGTCATTAAGTTAGTTTTCATTCTACATTATTTGTATGCATAGACATAGGGATCATCTTGGAAGATTCCTTCCTAATGTTATCCAAGTAGAACCATTTGAGGTTTTTAATCAAGAATCTGAAGAATCCCATGCTGAGAACATACAAGAAGAAGAACCATTTGAGAATGTATTTGTGGATGCCTATGAAAAATTGCCTTTTCCTACAACCTCAAAGGAATCATACCATTTGAATGACCTATTTTTTAAACCTAAAAATCAACCAATAATGGCTCAGCCTACCTTCCCTTTTCCTATTCCTAATCGGCGAGTTAACCAAAACCTAAAGAATATACCTTCTATTGTGCTTCCAAATTTCTATGGCCTCATCACAGAAGATCATGAGATGTTTCTCTTTGAGTTAAACATACTCTATAGGAGCTATGACTACTCAACTAATGCTCATAATTTGAAGTTATTTCCCTCTACCTTGAAGGAAGTTTCTTTACGATTGTTCATGAGCTTGGGTTCCAACGTTATACAAGATTGGACTGGGATGAACAATCTATTTCTTACAAAGTATAAAGACTATTGAAAAGGAAGAGACCTAAAAGGAGATGACATTTTTAAAATGTCCCAGAGAGATGATGAAACCCTACAGGATTATGTCTCCAGGTTCATGTTCAACCTGCAGCACAATACACATCATAACTTGAATCTAGAATCCCAGAAACATCTTTTTCTGAAAGGTGTGGGTGATGGAAGTATTGAGGCCCTTGACCTCATGGAAGGAGGTGATATTATTCAGAAAGCTTGGGCTGACATAAAGGATATATGCATGAACTATTCTAGAGCTACAGTCAAGAAGGGAAGAGGATTGAGAGACTTACCTCATAAGTCTAACGGTGGTTCAAGAGTATAAAAAATGGAGCTGTCTAATTTATTGTCTGACTTTAAGAAATACATCATCAATAATGTTGCAACATAGTTGGATACCATTTAGGCTAGAAGAAAGAAAGATGAAGTCGATGTCATGCTAGTAGAATACTGTCCACACTATAGGGAGAAGAAAAAGAATTGTCAATGCAAATCTGTTGCAAGCATGGAGTCACAACCTATGCCTACTAAGTTTAAAGTCATTGATGAGAGTGGAGAGGTACTCTACATTTCCCAGTGGTGACCATGGGCTCAGAGACTAGGTATTCCCAAAGATCCTCTTCAAAATTTTAATAGTAATAATGCATGGAAAAATTAGCAGCATAGTGGTTTTAGTGGGTATAATAGTTGGTAGCAGCCTCAGCAAGGTTGGCAACAACCTCAGAAAGGCTAGTAGAAACCTCATCAAGGTTGGAAACAACCTCAGCAAGGTTGGTAGTAGCCTTAGTAGGGCTAGTAGCCTCAACAGGGCTGGTAGCCTCAACAAGGTTGGCAGTAGCCTCACCAGGATTGGCAACAACCTCAGCAAACCTGGCAACAACCTCAGCAAGGGTGGCAACAACCACACAATTGGATGAACCAATTAGGCCAGCAAGCTTTGATGCCACCACCTCAGCGGTAGGCTCTAATGCCTCCTCCTATAGCCAACACTACTTCACCTAAACAGACTCAACTACTTGCTTAGCCTACCCCTAATCCCAATAGTACTAAGCCCGCAACACAATAGCAGAGCTATGCTATTTCCTTGAACAATATTCAATTAAGATTAGGCACAACCATTTCTCCTCCATAGCAACCTATCATCACTGAAGTTGAGGATGCCTCAGTAGAACCAACTAAAGTGCCAGTCAGACCTCCCTCTCCTACAGCTTAGGAGCCCCCATTGTCTCGTCAGTTGGAGGAATAAGCTAAGCCAATGGAGAACCAAGAAGCATTCAATTTTCTTAACCAACTAAACCAAATGATAGTCAAAATACCACTGCTAGATGCCATCAAGGAAGTCCCTACTTATACTAAAGCCATCAAGGAAGCCTATATCAAATAGCCTGGGAGGAAGAAAAAGGATCCTAAAACCATACATGTCCTAGGATAGTTATCTGACCTAATGTTGGAGAAATTGATAGTTCCAAAGTATTTTGATCTTTGTAGCCCTGTGGTTACAGTCACTATTCAAGGAATACAAGTTCAAAATGCTCTAGCTGACTTAGGTGCCTCCATAAATGTCATGACCAAAGAAGTAATGTCTCATTTGCATATCATCGGTCTTAGGGAAACCCCAACCATCCTTTAGTTGGCTGATAGTTCCACCATTACACCTGATGGGATGGTAGAGGATGTCATAGTCACCTTGAATTCTTAGGAGTATCCAGTAGACTATTTTGTTCTCTCTCCAAAGGCTAACATGGGAGGGTATCTAGTAATTCTAGGTAGGTAATGGTTGGCCACTACAGATGCCTATATAGCTTGTCAGTCAGGAAAAATAACTATATCCAATGGAGTCAATACTAAGAATCTGACTCTATATTCCCTAGCTCAACCTCTCTTGCAAGATGACCAGATAATATGGCCAGACTTGGGTGATACTAAACCTGAGGTCAATTCAATCCACCAGTTAATGATGATATCTAGGGAGCCATTTGTAGCCTCTAGAGGAGAAGATGAGATAATTTCCTCCATTATCATGAATGAGTATGGAGTGCACTCCCAAATGTGTCCCCAAGTGGACTGTGTTCTAAACACTTTGTTACCACCTCCAAATGCTCCATAGTATTTAGAAACTTCATAATTCCTTCATACATTATTGTCACATGAGATGGAGTCTTTTCCAGTTCCTCATTTATCCATGGCAGAAAAGGTCATTAAGCTAGAAGTTAGTCTAGGGCGGGAATTAAATTTTAGTAGTGCTCTATCACTCTCTTAGCAGAAAGTTGTCATACAGCTTCTAAAAGAACATCAACAATCTTTTTCTTTGGATTATACTGATATGAAATGCCTAGATCCTAAACTCTACACTCACAAAATCTATATCAGTCCTAAATTTAGACCTGTTCGCCAACCTCAAAGAAGGGTTAATCCTACTTTAAGGGATATAGTTAAGAATGAGTTGCAGAAGTTGTTAAATGTTGGCTTCATTTATCCCATTTCTGATAGTCAATGAGTCTCCCCTCTTGTTATAGTACCCAAGAAAGGAGGAAAGTGGATAATTTGTGTCAACTACCAAGAGCTTAACTCAGCCACTAAGAAGGACCACTTCCCATTGTCGTTCATAGATCAAGTCCTTGATAACCTGGCTGGTAAGAAATACTTCTCTTTTCTTGATGGATTCAATGGTTATAATCAAATACAGATAGCACCTAAGGACCAAGAGAAGAAAACATTCACATGTCCATGGGGAACATTTTCCTATTCAATGTTACCTTTCAAGTTGTGCAATGCTCCTACCACTTTCTAGTGAGCTGTGATAAGTATATTCTCTGATATCTCTGTTGATTGCATGGAGATTTACATGGATGACTTTACCACATATGGGCATACTTTTGATGAGGCTAAGGTAAACTTGGAAAAAGTCCTTCAAAGATGTCATGATTACAACCTTTCTCTCAACAGCGAGAAATGCTTCATGATGATGGAAGAAGGGGTTGTCTTAGGGTATTTCATATCTTCCATAGGTATTCAAGTGGACTCTGCCAAGATTGAAGTGATTAGCACATTGCCTACTCTAGAAAAACAAAAAGATGTGCAGAGTTTTCTTGGAAATGTTGAGTATTATAGAAGGTTCATAAAGGATTTTCATCAGCTTGTAGCACCCTTGTATAACTTGCTCAAGAAGGATGTTGAATTTTCTTGGGACTCTGAGTGTGTAAAGTCTTTCCTGCAACTTAAGGAAGTTCTCACCATAGCTCCAGTGTTGAGAGGACCTTACTGGGGCTTGCCTTTTCACATTCATACTAACACATCAGATTATGCTATTGGTGTTGTCCTTGGTCAGAAGGTGGATTCTATTGAGCATGCTATTTACTTTATTAGTAAAAATTTGCAAGGTGCTGAGTTTAATTACACTATCACTGAAAAAGAACTTCTTGTAGTGATCTATGCCCTGAATAAATTCAAACACTACATTACTAGATATGAGATCTAGGTGCATACCAATCACTCTTCTATTAAGTATCTTATGAACAAGCCTACAATCTCTGGATGACTAGCTCACTGCTTGCTCCTTATGCAGGAATTTGACATCGCCATAGTCGACAAACCTGGTAAGGCCAACGTGGTAGCTAATTTTCTTTCTAGGTTGCATATCACTAATGATCTTGAAGCCATTGATGATAGTTTTCTTAATGAGCACCTCTTTCTACTATCTACACACAATCCTTGGTATGCCGATATTGCCAATTATCTCACCACTGGTAAGACACCCGCTCATTTCTCTTCAAAAGAAAGAATATTGTTAGCTAAAAGAGCTTTAATTATTCATGGATTTCTATATTTATGTTTTATACTAGTCCTGATCAAGTAACTAGAAGATGCATAAGGGAGGATGAAACATATGATATCCTTAGGGCATGTCACGATGAACCTTGTGGTGGATATTTTGCTACCAAAAGAACAACATGTTGGAAACAATTGTTTGAAGAAAATTGCTACTCAAATTATGTATTGTCTTTGATGTCACACAATGTCATAGTTCACAACAATCAGTACCTACCGAGCTCAGTCAGTCTGCCTGGCAGTAAAATTAGTTCCTACCGAATCCACTCGGTTATCAAAGAAAAATCAGCATGTACCGAGTTCACTCGGTTATCAAAGAAAATCAGCGTTTACCAAGTTTAGTCGATTGTCAAAGAAAAGCTAGCATCTACTGAGTTCAGTTGGTTATCAAAGAAAAAGGATTATCAGTTTTTACCGAGTTCCCTCGGTCTCCGAAAGATTGTAGAAAGTTATGGTCATCGAGCACTATCAGCCCTTGAAGGATCTTTGCAAATAAATTTTGCTTAATTCAGCCGACTGTTATACTAAGTAATGCCGATTTGACAAATCTAAAATCATATAAATAAAAGGTCAAGTGTGAAAAATAAAACAAGAAATATAGCAGAAGATATATAGAAGAAAGACAGGAAAGGTGTGTGCGAATTTGTGAAGGATGACCAGATATCCTTGAGGAGCAGCAGAGATATATTCGATCAGGAAGGATCACACTTATACAGAATAGAGATCTGTAATCAACAAGGTAGTTGCATTATTATACAGGTCATTTTCATTGTTACCTTTTTATCATTGTAACAGTGAATTCTAAATCTCTTAACCGAGTTGGTTTAACAACCATATTGTAAATCCTCTAACAAGGTGACAATTCCATTGAATTGTTCTCAAGACCTCTTACCTGGCCACTCCTAGTAGGGTGATTAAATCCTCTAACAAGGTCACACCTAACAGTGTGTTTTGTAACCTTTTATCGGGTTGGCTTCTAACCAGGCATCACTTCAGAAAAGTGAAAATTAGTATCTAGATACATTGGTGGTTTTTCCCATATTAGGTTTTCACGTTAAATCTTGTGTCTCTTGTGTTCTTAATAGTTATCTTAATCATATACAAGTGCTTATGAATATCTAAAAGATAATTTTGCTAATACTTTCTGCATCTACAAAGTTACTGCAATCTATTTACCGAGTGTTAAACAGATAATATTCATTAAGATATCCTAAGGGATTTGGAAAGAAATAATTGTGAAGTGTTTTATGGTTGACTGATTCACCCCCCCCCCCTCTCAGTTACTTCATCCATATTCCATCAATTGGTATCAAAGCTTTTGGTGCTTGCAGGAAGGGTTTCAAGGACCTAAGCTAAAGATCAGGATGTCTTACAAGAGGGAAATTCCAAAGCTCAACAGAGATAACTTTTCAGCATGGCAAGGTCTCATGAGACTTCATCTGGCTTCCATTGGTGATTCAGGATGCAAATACATTGATGAAGAATACACAGTTCCTACTGGCGCATTAACTGTTGAATACATTGCAGAGAAAAAGAATCATAACACCATGATGATAGACATTACATCAGCTCTCAGCTATGAAGAATTTGATGATATTAAAGAATGCACTACTGCATATGAAATGTGGATCACACTGAAGAAAATATATGGTGGTGATGCAAATGTGAAAAGAGCCAAAGCAGAAAGCCTAAGAGGACAGTTTGACAAGATGAATATGAAAGAAGATGAAAACATTGCAAAATATGTTGAAAGGATCAAAGCAAGTGTTAGTGCAATTAGAGATTCTGGAGGAACAATCTCTAATGAAACTATTATAAGTAAGGTACTCAGAACATTACTCCCTATCTATGCAATAAGAGTATCAGCTATTCAAGAAAGAAGATGTGAAACAAACCACAATATAACTTTGGATGCTTTAGTTGGAAGATTGACAACCCTTGAATTAGACAACTATGACAACTATGTTCCAAATTCCAAAAATATTGAGTCAGCATTTGAGGCCAAGGTTTCACTAAGGAAGAACAAGAAAATAAAAGAAGTTCAGTCAGAAAGTGAAGAAGTATCAGAAGAAAGTTCTGATAGTGATCTTGAAATTGTAGAAGCATTACTTGCAAAGAAGTACTCTAAAGGGAAAGGTAAATATAAAGGTAAAACTCCTTTAATCTATTTTTCATGTGAAGAAATTGGACATATTGCAGCTAGGTGCCCAAACAAGTAGGCCAAGGAAGAGAAGAGAGGTCACAAGTACTATGGCAAAAAGAATTTCAAATCATTCAAGGATAAAGGTAAGAAAACATGTTTTATGGCTAAAGATTCTGATGATAGTGAAGAAGAAATTGTCTTTATTGCTATAAAAGATGAATTTGATGATGATGAAGATAAGATGGCACTTATTTCTCATATAAGCAAAGATGATATATGGATAATAGACAGTGGATGTTCACACCACATGACTAGTGACAAGACAAAATTTGAATACCTAGAAGACTGTGATAGTGGCAATGTAAGATTTGGAAACAATGAACCTTGTTGTATAAAAGGAAAAGGAAGAATCTCATTAACCAAAGAACTCATATGTGATAATGCTTATTGGGTTCAAGGACTAAAACATAATCTTCTAAGTGTAGCACAGCTAATCAACACTGGTTTCAAGGTTGAATTCATGAATAGTCAAGCAAGACTGCTGGATGAAAAAGGAAAACTCATTGGATCAGGCAAACAAACAAAAGGTAACTTATTTTATCTTGATCTCAGTGAATATTCATGTTTTATTGCTCAAATTGAAGAAAGTTGGCTATGGCACAAAAGGTTATGTCATGTGAATTTTGATAACATGATGAAAATAAGCAAATTCAAGAAGGTAAGAGGAATTCCTACTTTGAAGAAACTTGATACTGGTCTATGTAAGAATTGTCAGATTAGCAAAATGAGTAAAACTAGTTTTAAGAGTAAGAACTATCAGTCTAAAGAGATTTTGGAAATTGTGCATACTGATTTATGTGGACCTATTGGAATAGAAAGCTATACTGGAGATAAATTCTTTATTCTTTTCATTGATGATTATTCTAGAATGATGACTGTTATGTATTTAAGAGAAAAATCAGAAGCATTTGAAAAGTTCAAATGGTACTTGGCAAGAGTGGCAAAGAAAAAAAGGAAAAGATTGAAATGCTTAAGATCAGACAGAGGTGGTGAATTCATCTCCCATGAATTTAACAACTTTTGCATTGAAAGAGGAATCAAAAGACAGGTATCAGCTCCTAGAACTCCTGAGCAGAATGGAATAGCAGAAAGAAGAAACAGATCTATTATGGATTGTGCAAGGACTCTAATGATAGAAAAGAACATCACCATAAAGTACTGGAAGGAAGCTATCAGCACTGCAGTTCATACCTTGAACCAAGTACAATTGAAGAAAGACACATTCAAAACTCCTTATGAGTTATGGTATGGCTACAAACCCAATGTAAGTTACATGAAAGTATTTGGTAGCAAGTGTTGTATCTTAAAAGAATCCAAAAGAAATAAATTTGATGTGAAAAGTGATGAAGGAATATTCCTAGGATATTCTAGCAAAAGCAAGGCATACAAATGTCTGAACTTGTCTACTCACAAAGTCATAGAAAGTAAACATGTAAAATTTGATGAGTTTGCAGAAAAGACTAAAGAAGAAAGCAAAAGGGAACCTGAAAACTATAGGAGATTCATTTACATTGAACCTAAAATATTGCCAGACACAACTATCAATGAGGAAACTATATCTACCGAGCCTAGCACAGTAACCGAGTCACAAGAAGAAGTTCAAACCGAGTCACAGGAAGAAATTCAAACCGAGTCTCAGCCTGAAGTTACCGAGAAAATAACTACTGAGCTCGAGCAACCTGAAGAAGAGATCCTAGAAGACAACAACATAACACATTCAAAAGGCAAGGAACCTATACTAGCCAAATATGTCAAAAGGCATCATACTCTAGATCAAATCATTGGAAACAAATCAGATGGTACTATGACAAGAAGCAAGCTAAAAGGTACATGTCTGCTTACTGATTTTGAACCTAGAAATATCAAAGATGCATTGAAAAATAAAAGTTGGATTGAAGCAATGAATGAAGAATTAGAACAAATACAAAAGAACAAAACATGGACTCTTGTACCTAGACCTAAAGATAAGAATGTAATTGGAACAAAATGGGTATTTAGGAATAAGCTGAATGAAGATGGTCAAGTATCTAGAAACAAAGCTAGATTGGTATGTAAAGGTTATTCTCAAGAAGAAGGTATAGATTATGGTGAAACTTTTGCTCCTATTGCAAGATTAGAAGGTGTAAGAACTCTACTTGCTTATGCAGCACATAAAGGATTTAAGGTATATCAGATGGATATAAAATCTACATTTCTCAATGGAATTCTTGATGAAGAAGTCTACACTGAACAACCTGAAGGTTTTGTTGATCCAGATAAAAAGGACATGGTCTGCAAGTTACACAAAGCATTGTATGGTTTGAAACAAGCTCCTAGAGCATGGTATGAAAGACTCCATAACTATCTGATTCAGATTAATTTCAAAAGAGCCAATGATAATAGCAATCTGTATATTAAAGAAGGACCGAATGACAAAATTGTATTGGCAGAAATATTTGTAGATGATACTATATTTACAGGGAATGATGATCAGTGCAAAGAATTTTCAGAGCAGATGAACAAAGAATTTGAAATGTCTATGTTTGGTTTAATAAAATTCTTTGTTGGTCTTCAAATTCAGCAAAGCAAGAATTGCATATACATTACTCAATCTAAATACATTAAGGAAATACTTAAGAAGTTTGGTATGGAAGATTCAAAAACAGTTGGTACACCCATGTGTACTGGACTAAAACTTACCAAAAATGATGATTCAAAAGAAGTAGATCAGAACTTATACCGATCTATGATTGGAAAATTGCAGTATGTAGTACATACAAGACCTGATATTGCCTTAGCAGTCAGTATAGTAGCAAGATTCTCAGCAAAACCTAAGAAAAATCATATGATGGCAATCAAAAGAATCTTAAGGTACTTAAGAGGAACTGAAGAATATGGTTTGTGGTATAAATTTGGAGGCAATCTAGACTTAAAAGTGTTTACTAATGCTGATTGGGCAGGGAACATTGATGATAGAAAAAGTACAAGTGGTGGAGCATTTTTTCTTGGAAAAAGACTGGTATCCTGGACCAGTAAAAAGCAAAATTGCACATCTCAATCCACAGCTGAAACAGAATAGGTTGCTGCTGCAGTAAATTGTTCAAATATTGTTTGGTTTAAATAGTTATTACAAGGTATGAAGGTTGAAATCAAAGAACCAGTTGTTATATTTTGTGACAATACCAGTGCAATACAAATTTCGAAGAATCCATTAATGCATTCCAAAACCAAGAACATTGCTATTAAATATCACTTTGTCAAAGAATTGGTGCAGGACAAGGAAATTAGATTAGAATATATTCATACAAAAGAGCAGATTACAAACATTTTCACCAAACCATTACCCAAGGATGTATTTGTGTATCTAAGAGGTAAGTTAGGGGTCATTCCCCTATCCGAGGCTCACTAAATATAGTTTTAGTGATGCATCAACCAGAACATGATTGAAAATCAACATGTTGATGCAGCATATTCAAGGAATCATTGCATATGAATCAGTACTTGAGGTACATTAGTTTACACCGGTAATATGTGAATTATCTTTGGCATGTGTTGTCAAAGAGGGAGTGTTTGCTATGTCTTTGCTATTACTTCAAGAAATTTTCAATAGTCAGAAGGAAGAGTTTTTAAGAAAAAGGAAGTTTGCTGACAGAGGGAGATTTGAATCTGAA
The DNA here is from genome assembly GCA_027943335.1 of Chamaecyparis obtusa. NCBI lineage: Eukaryota > Viridiplantae > Streptophyta > Pinopsida > Cupressales > Cupressaceae > Chamaecyparis > Chamaecyparis obtusa. Next base: position 93,672 of record BSBK01008129.1, read on the forward strand.
CCGAGCTAATTCTTTCAAAATTTCTTATGCTATGACATATTGTGTTGCCATCAATGCCAAAGAGGGAGATTGTTGGAAATAATTGTCTGAAGAAAATTGCTACTCAAATTATGTATTGGCTTTGATGTCACACAATGTCATAGTCTGCAACAATCAGTACCTACCGAGCTCAGTCGGTCTGCTTGGCAGTAAAATTAGTGCCTACCGAGTCCACTCGGTTATCAGAGAAAAATCAGCATGTACCGAGTTCACTCGGTTATCAAAGAAAATTAGCATTTACTGAGTTTAGTCGGTTGTCAAAGAAAAGCTAGCATCTACCGAGTTCAGTTGGTTATCGAAGAAAAAGGATTATCAGTGTTTACCGAGTTCCCTCGGTCTCTCAAAGATTGTAGAAATTTATGGTCACCGAGAACTATCGGCCCTTGAAGGATCTTTGCAAATAAATTTTGCTTAATTCAGCCGACTGTTATACTAAGTAATGCCGATTTGAAAAATCTAAAATCATATAAATAAAAGGTCAAATGTGAAAAATAAAACAAGAAATATAGCAGAAGATATATAGAAGAAAGATAGGAAAGGTGTGTGCGAATTTGTGAAGGATGACCAGATATCCTTGAGGAGCAGCAGAGATATATTCGATCAGGAAGGATCACACTTATACAGAATAGAGATCTGTAATTAGCAAGGCAATTGCATTATTATACAGGTCATTTTCATTGTTACCTTTTTATCATTGTAACAGTGAATTCTAAATCTCTTAACTGAGTTGGTTTAACAACCATATTGTAAATCCTCTAACAAGGTGACAATTCTATTGAATTGTTCTCAAGACCTCTTACCAGGCCACTCCTAGCAGGGTGATTAAATCCTCTAACAAGGTCACACCTAACAGTGTGTTTTGTAACCTTTTACTGGGTTGGCTTCTAACCGAGCATCATTTCAGAAAAGTGAAAATCAGTATCTAGATACATTGGTGGTTTTTCCCATATTGGGTTTCCACGTTAAATCTTGTGTCTCTTGTGTTCTTAATAGTTATCTTAATCATATACAAGTGCTGATGAATATCTAAAAGATAATTTTGCTAATACTTTCTGCATCTACAAAGTTACTGCAATCTATTTACCGAGTGTTAAATAGATAATATTCATTAAGATATCCTAAGGGATTTGCAAAGAAATAATTGTGAAGTGTTTTATGGTTGACTGATTCACCCCCCCCCCTCTCAGTCACTTCATCCATATTCCATCACAACATTGAAGATCTTGACTACAGGATACTATTGGCCCAGTTTACACAAAGATGCTACTTAGTACACCATGAAGTGTGACAAATTCCAATGCATGGGATGACCTACTAAGATAGATGAAATGCCCCTACAACCATAGGTAATTGTTGCACCCTTTGATAAATGGGGGATTGACTTCATCAATCCAATTGAACCATCCTCACAAGGTAAATCCTATATCCTTGTATGTACTGACTATGTTACAAAGTGGGCTAAGGCTAAACCTATGAAGCACCCAAGGGATAACAATGTTACAAAATTCCTTTATGAGTTCATATTCATAAGATTTGGGGTACCTAGGGAGCTTTAATCTGATCAAGGTCCTTAGTTTACTTCCAATTTGATAGCTTCCCTGGTGGATGAATATAACATACGACATGGTAAATCCTTACCTTATCACCCCCAAGTTAATGGACAGGTAGAAGTTACCAATCAAGAGTTGGAATCTATTCTCACCAAAACTGTAGCCATCCATAAGAAAGATTGGGCCACACGACTTCCCGAAGCTCTTTGGGCTTACCAAACTACTTGGAAATCTACAACTGATTTCACACCCTTTGAGCTTGTATATGGTCAGTTTGCAATTATGCCTATAGAATTTGAACATAAGACACTAAGGATAGCTCTTGATCTTGGTATGGATCTCACTGCAGCATAGCAAGAGTAGATACTGAGCTTGAATTTTCTTAATGAATGGCATAAATCTGCCTTGCATAACACAGAATTGATACAACACCAACACAAGCAATGGCATGACAAGTATGTTAAGGATAAAATATTTTCTATTGGTGATAGGGTGCTCCTTTATGACTCCTGGTATCAGCATAATCCAAGAAAATTCCAAACTAGGTGGTTAGGACCGTATGAGATTATAGCAATATTTCCCAATGGCGTGGCCCAACTTTCCACAGCTGATCCAGTTTGGTTCAAATTATTAGTCAATGGTCATAGGTTGAAGTTATATCACAAACCTCAGAGTAAGGAAGAGTTCCTACAGCAATTTTCATCCTCCGCTGGTGATACACTTCATGTAGCCTCTGGTAATGAGCTTTATGCTCATTTGCCTTCCTCACTCTAAAAAGTTCTCATCACTTTCATAATAAACACTTTCATAATGAAATTTTCTTCTCCATAATAAAATTCCATTTCATTTTTTCTTTCACCCATCCATTTTATTTATTCTTCATGAAGTGGATAACAATGACTACCACTTGAGCAACAATTCAGGTGTGTACACTTTCCAAGGTATGCAGTTTTAATTTGTTTTTCTGATCTTTTTGTATGCCTTGTCACGTATGCAAATGTGGGACCACTTGTCTAATTTAGATGGGGGGGGAATTTATCTCATTTTTGTCATTATGCTTATAAAATCTTTATGTTTATTCTTTTATGATGTCGTACTTGCATATCTTGTCATGATTTGACACTTTTTGAAGAGTTTTGTGTTGCGTTGTTATTTCACACATATTAAGTGAAGGTGGCGAGTACATGTTAAGTATGAAGTCTACAAATGAGTAATTATGAGTAGTTAAGAGAGATTATTGATTTGAATTCATATTACTTATGAGCTCATTTTCTGAACTACACTGCTAGAACTTTCCATGTTTGAAACCTTCCTGTAACTTACCTTTTCAAGCCTCCTTGTCTGAATTTGTTCTTGCCTATTTTAATCCCTTGCAACTCCATTTTGGGTATTTTGATAACCTAAAAATGGGAGGTGACCTCATTCATAGGGAGCCCACTGTGCATAATGTTCTGTTAGATGACTAAGCCTACAAGCCATATTTTCAGGCAAGAGGTTGGCTAGATTATATCCAAAAACTAACCAACTAGGATGATGCAGTTGTGATGCAATTTTTGAGCTCATTAAAAGATGGCATGGCTACAGTAAAGGGGTTGAGAGTACCATTTTCATAGGAAATTTTGGAAAAAGCTATGGGGTTGCCACAAGAAGGAGAGGAATTTGTAGAAAATCTTGATCCGGCCACATCCAAGGCTTAGTTCACCCTGCATTCAGACCCACCTCTTGAGGTGGACCGAAAATAAGGTACATCTAGACTGTCCCTTCTAGAGCCATTTAGACAATGTGCAATTCATGTCATTAGATATTTTACCTATGAAGGATGACATTCGTACCTGCATTTTGTCCATTTTAAATTTTTGAGTTGTCTGAGGCATGACAATAGGCCCATCAACGTTCCCAGTTTCATGTTTAACATCTTGTCCAAGTAGGCCACTCTAGTTTAGGAGGGTAAACATAATTCTGTCTCACACCACTGTTTAGTCAAATTGATAGTTGAGAAATCTTTAAGGGAGCAGTTAGAAATCTCTTGGGATGAATTTTTGCTTCAAGGGTTTAAAGAACCAAGCCTAGAACCAATTGGGTGTAGAGTGGGGGAGAGGATTCAAACTGATAAAGGGGTTAGGAAAATTATTATTGAACTTGGTGTTGGCAATTTGGCTGAAGTGAGTACATAGATGTTGTCATTATGGCAACATATGATCCACATGAAGATTGCACAGGTCTAAGAGCAAGTATAGCAAAGTGCATTGCAAATTTGTCTAAGTGTAAGACAGTGTTTTCACCAGTGCACCACGATATAGTTTTTTTTTGCGACGTTGAATGGAGTAAGTTTAGTGCTTGCGCACTTGAACATAGACTCTATGATGACTAGTGATGACCCATCTCAGAGCACAAGTCAGTACAGAATTAGTTATGACAGTTTTACCGAAGACAGTGTTAAGCCGACAGGATAAAATATGAAGGCAGAATTGGTAAAGAGTTAAGGGATTATTTTGTTTATCAAAATAATGACTTAACAATATAAAGAGATGACATCCTAGATGTTAACTCTTGGATAAAGATATATGGAAGCCGACCATGTAAATTTATTATCTTCAATAACTTGTATATATGTAATATGTAATTGCAAGAAGAAAAGAGATACATGTAAGATATTGTAATGACATGGAAATAGAGTAATGATATGATGCAAATGTAAGAGCAGAAAAAAGACATTGATGCAAGTAGCATAAGGTTATATACCTTAATCCATTTTTGTAATAAGTATACATTGTACATTACTTGTTTGGGTAGTGGGCTCATCTGGTAATCAGATTTTGTATTGACAAATCCTAACAAGGTTGAGGCTTCTAACAAGGCCTATAGTCCCTTAATCAGGACTAATACACTATATGCTTGTAATAGACTCCTAATAGGGTCAACATCCTTAACAAGATACTTTTGATTATTGGATCTTTGTGGGTACCATACCCACTGGGGTTTTCCCTTGGCCAGGGTTTCCTCGAGAACATATCATGTGTTATGAGCTCTTTATTTCCATTTCTATGCATATTGTTTAGCTTCATATGTTATGCATGTATAAAGATAATCTATTGTATCCATAATTGGGCAAAAGATAAAGTTTGTAGAATACTGATTCACTCCCCCCCCCCTCTCAGTATTCCCTATTTCTAACACTTGGACAAAGTTCTTCATCCAAGAAGAAATCTAGGGTTAGGACTCCTAATTCCCCTTATTCCTCTACTTCAAGGTCAGTTCATGAAGAGGAAGAGGAGACTTCTGTAGAAAAGGCTGAAGTTTCTCCTGTGGCAAAGAGGGTTTCTTAAAAAGATAGGAATAGGAAAAATAATCTTGATACTAGTAAACATACTAAGGAATCTTCTCCTGTAGCCACAAGCACTTCCAGAAAAAGGAAAGCTTCGAAAAAGAAGGAAGAAACTCTGTTAAGGAGAAGCAATAGGAGGAAGTCAAATGCGACTTCAGAGACTCCATTCGAAGAGTCAAATGTAGAACAAGAAGCTTATGGGAAAAAGGAAGAAGAGTTTAGAAACATTTAGCAAGAAGAACAAGGGACTGAGATTAAGCAACAGGAAATGTTTGAAGAGATTCCTGATATTGAGATAGAATAGGTTCCTGATAAGCCAACAAATGTAGAAGTCATTGTCATTGGTGATGACTCCAGCTCAGAAGAGAAAGCTTATATATTTCAGAGGAAAGGTTCAACCTCCAGGAATCCTAAGAAAGATGACTCGGAGAGTTATATAATGGAAGAAGATGAATCCAGATTTTCTCCTACAGCAGAAAGGAGTCCATATGAAGAAAAACATGATATTGATGCAGACCTTGTTAACAAGGTAGTTGAGAAAATTCTAAATGAGGGTTTAGATACATTGGCCTCTCTTGCACAACAATGCTCTAATACTGAGAGAGCCATGGAGGTTTGGATAGATCCTAAAGAAGAGATAAATTCAAAAGTAGGTAAGCCCCCTATTCTCTCCTTAGCAGATAAATCTTTTGACAATTCTATGTCAGGTCAGTCTAGTTCTATGTCCCTATTATCCATTCTTTCTCAGTTGTCCAATCAATTAAATTCAGAAAGGGAACAATGGAGGCAGTAGAGGAAAGAGTTAAATAGAGTTATAGACCAACATTTTCAGGAGACTGTTGAATAGGAGGAAAAAGTGGAACTGTTGCAAGAAAAACTTACCAAAGTTACATCCCTTATCCTTGAATTAATGGGTTGTAGGTCTCCATCACCAGTTTATGCCCTATTCCTCAAAGAACAATTGTTGAACTATCAGATGACCTACATTATGCAAGATAGATCTCCTTCATTGCTAGAGCCTACTTAGTTTTCTCAAGCTTTCAATAACTCTCATGCAGCCATTCAAAATCTACTATGTGAACTCTTCCTTCACAACCTAGCAGTCCCAAATGACTGAGTTTGGAACCCCTTACTATATGATGGGGGCATTCAGCTTAGGGCCCTTATGTCCTAGATACAAAATGAGATTAGTTGGGACACTCAAGCCAAGTTGTATAGGGATTTAGAACAAGAAACTCCACTATATCTCATGTACACACTAAATAGTGCACTTCTCTAAATCATTTCTTCCAAGAGAATCCATGGATTGGAAACCTTGAGAAATTGATTTAGAGTTCCCTAGGCATGGAGTGCAAGAGTTTTAAGAGTACTCTCAGCTAGAGCTATTAAGCCAATAATCTTGCTAGTAAACCATGCAATGGGAGATTCAAATGAAGACAAGAGAAAGAAAGCTAATATCCCCAAGAATCAAATGGAAATGCAAATGCAAATGCAACTATGCTAGAAATGGAAATGCAAGCTAAGCTATAAACATGAAAGATAGAAGTATTACAAAGCCTCCTAGTTAAGCTAGATGAATTAATCTAAAGCATAAAGGAAACTAAGCTAAATATGAAGCTATGAATGCCATGATAAATGAAACTAGAATAACATGTAGATGCAAAAGCCAAGAATTCTCCAAATCTTCAAAAGCTCCAAAGTGACCTAGAAAACCTGCAACATAACATTAGCATAAAAATTTTGGGGTCTAGAATGAAGAAGAGAACTCTCCTTTTATAAGAAATGAGAAGGAATGGACCATGGAGATTAAGAGGAAAAAGATTTAATCAATGGTGGAGCATCAAAGAGGAGCAATCCATGTGCACAAGTATCCTCTAATGAGAAAATAAGAATTGACTTTTGTGTCCATATAAGACAAAAAGTACTTTTCCCCTTTTTGTAAAATAGGAATAATGCTTTATTTATGCAACTTAGGATAAGAGGAAAAGTGGGGGATTTTTTATTTAATTAAAAGAGGAGGAAATTCCTTTTAATTAAATAAATATTTTAGGATAAGATGGTTAGCCCATAGAAAATAATCAAATAAATGATAAAACTAGGATTTGATCAAGAATAAGCAATTGATGATTCAGCAAAAGGGGCTAATAGTCTAGATGACCATTTTTAGATGATTACATTTTCCCCTCTTTGACTAATGTGTGATCGATCTGGGAACACATTACGTCAAAGAATAGATCAGGTGAGAAAGCAATAGATAGCAGTCTGACTCCAAAGAATGAAGTGTAAAGAAATAGAAAATCCTCCATGGTCAGCCTGGTAGAGATAGTACTGAACACTTAGGAAAGAGATGGACAGTATCAGAACTCGAGATGAGAACTAACATGTCAAGCACAAAGATAGATTGATCAGAGCAAATGGAATGGTCAAGCATATGTTCTGGAGAATAGAAAATAAGATATAATGTGTCTGCTCCCTTAGGATTGAAAGCGGAATCAGGTAGAGGGAATGTAGAAGCAAGAGCAACATGATCAAATCACTAGAAATCATAATCCAAGATAAAAGATGATAGAATAACCATCAAGCAGTGAAGATATACCCCAGTCAAGACATTAGAGAGAGATGAAATGAAATGAATGAAAGACTAGAAGGATGAGAGAGATGGAGATGAAGAAAAGAAGATGCCCCAGGAAAGATTGAAGGATCAGGCCTCAAAAGGTCAATCAATTGTGCAGAAGAAGGAGAAATGCAATTTTGATGATCAAGGTGAACTCAGATTTCGGTTTTGATCCTGAAATGAAGAGAAAATGATGTGATATGAAAGACAAGAAGCAAAAGACATGATCAGGAAGAAGTGAAAGGTGAGCACAATTGACCAATAGGTCCACAAAAGATGAAAGGAGAGCTCTCTCTCTATGAAAGATGCAAAACTAATCTAATATGAACCTAAGAATGCAAGCTACAATGAGAAGTGGCTTACTTGCAAGGTCACAAGGCTATTAGACTCTAATATTCATCATCAAGCATTATTGGTAGCATTGCAAGATCATACAATACACACTAGCATAACTATGTGAATATGAATGTGATCTATATCAGATAGAAATGTGGAAATCCCACCTAGGCATCAAAGACATGTAGGTCAAGATGACTAGTGCAGTGAGGTTCCCTAAATTTAATATAGCAATATTATGCTCGCATCGAGACACAAAAAATTCAATATGACTATAAGTATGCACTTGCATAAATAGTCAAGGATAATACCTTGTAAATCCTAGAGTCAAGTGGAACAAGCATAAATGATCATGACAATTAGGATCAACAAAATATACTCACAAGCAAAAAGCAAATAAAACATGTCCTCATGCCCCAGTCTTCTAGCTCGGCATCATCAAAAACTATTAGGGAGAGGAACACTCAGCAAAGAAATCATCATAGATAGCACACAAAGAAATAAAGTCAAACAAATCTCAGCAAGTTAAGTGTTTAAGTGCATGTGTGTAGGTCATAGAGTCAAAATTTGAGTATCACATCTGCCAATGAGAAAATATCATATCATGCTAGACTGCGGGTAAGATATTTGATAAGTGTTGAGAAACACTTGACGCTAGGAGAGTGTTGAAAAATAGAATTGGGGTGGTGTTGAAAAACACCATTGGAACCAAGAGGCCCAAGAAACCCAAACGCACAAAGAGACCCAAGATAAGCTAGAACAATGTATGCTCCCTAGACTAAGACAAGAGTCAATTCTAGGCTAGGAGAGGCAAAGCGAGAAGTGGAGTGAAAGAGCACCACGCAAGACTGGTAGACATAGGTGCAAGGGTCTTAAGCAGTGCCTGTTTCTAGGTTTTCACCACTTGATAAATTTTTTCAAGACTTTTTTCAAAAAAAATAAATTATATTTTTGGCTACCAAGGCGCCTGTTTCCAGGTTTTCACCAAGGCACTTTTTTGATTTTTTTGAATTTTTATTTTTTTGAATTTTTTATTTTTTTGATTTTTTTTGGGTGAGACATCAAAGTGCCTATTTCTAGGTTTTCACTAGGATGCTCATTTTTTCATGACATTTTATGCTTTTTAGGATTTTTTCAGCATCATATATGAGTTTTTTTGGAATTTTTTCAAGATCAATAAAATATATACAAAGAGCTCAAGAACCTTCAGACATAGCACTTCTTCAGATGTAGAACATTGATAAGCTTGGTAAGTTCTTCTTCCTCTGGCATAGATAACTGATAGACCTCAGACCCAAATGTTGCAGTGATAAGATAAGGTCCTAAACAATAGTAGCTAGCCCTAAGCAATTTCCAAGCTAACACAAGGTCATTAAAGTGTGATCCACAGATACCGTCATGAACGTCGGCTAGCACCTTCTCTGACTCCTCTATTTCTAGACACCTAAGGAGAGTTCTGTCTAGACCCTTCCTATACAAGGCACTAGAGATGAGGGTAAAGTGTGAGGCATTATGGATGAGATTTTCAAGGATAACATGATCTTGGAAATAGGAAAAGATGGTGGCATTGTAGGAATTGTGGGCAGGATAGTGTAATTCTTCCACCAGGAACTGGAAGCAGGATTTATGCTTTTTCAATTGTAAAATGGATGCCAAAGTAACCAAGGCATTAGCAGCTTTGATCTGAGCTCTAGGAATGTGCTAAAATATGATAGATGTGAAATAATTCTTGAAAAAGTTCATCATTTTTTTGTAGAGAATCAACTTGTCATCTTTTATTTGATAATCATCATTTTTTAGCAGGTCTTTATTTTTACTTTTTTTAGGTTCGGATACCGCCACAATGTGGTTTTTTCCATCCAACCATTGCTCTTTTCTTTTGATTTGATGATTGAGATACTTGATTTATGATTCAGTCCTTTTTGTTGCTGGTTCGTTGATGAAAGAAGTAATAGGTTTAATGGCATGTTGATCCTGGGTGGACCAAGCTATGATATTTGAGTTTGTGAGATGAAATGAAGTGATTGGTTCAATAGCATTTATGTGAGGGATGTCATCTTTGGTGACAAGAGATGATGCAGGAGCATCTTGGGTGTAAGAGCAATCTTACATCACCCAAAAAAAATATTTCTATTTTTATATTCAATAAGGGTTATTTTGTGCAGAGCTGCTATTTATGGAAAGTTACTATTTTTAGTAATTTTCGTATGTGCTCAGAATGATCTGATTTCTTTCTTAGAGGTTCATTTTGGTCATATAAGTCTGCCAGTAAAGTTTCATTGCCAGATCAAGTGTATATTGGAAGATATTGAAGATTTTCGGTATTGGCAGCAGGGTACAAAAACTTTGAACTCAGTTTTGAAGGCTTTAGAGGCCCCGGATGAGGTCGAAAATTTGTGTGACAGGCGCTTGCGCCAGTCAAGCCTATAGAGTGCTTCGTGGCGTTTCCGAAATGGGGTTATAATAGCCGAGCGGGTCAACTGGTGATGACTTATGGTCTTCGGAAGTTGGGCCACCTGAAATGGCGAAAAATAATTTTCTTCAAAATTTCTGTTTGGGTTTCAAAGGTTATCTTGAGCCGACTATGATGTAATAAAATGTAAAATAAAATAATTCTAAGTTTGGTCGGCCTTATTGGCTAAAATTCTGGAACCTTCCCAGGCGGTGGATAATTGCCTATATAAGGAAGGCTGTATTATTTTCTTAGGCAGTTCAGAATAGTTCTGGGTAGTAGATCTGGGTAATAGTTTGAGGCTTTGTCCTACGAAATATTGTAAGGGAATGCCCATGTGGCTTTGCATATTGTAATTCTGAAAGTTTGTAATTCCACATTTGTGGAGATAATAAGAAGCCAATTTTCTGTTCTTGCATATTGTTGTTGTTTCTCTATTTCTGTTATGTGTTTGTGGTATTAAGGGGAGCACCCTTCATCAAGTGGTATCAGAGCAGGAGTTCTTGAGTGTGTAAACAGATCGCCGACTATGAGGCAGTTTGCACCAGGACCGTGGCTAGGGTTTCAGCGCGCATCGCGAAAATGCCTCCACGAAGGGAACGTGGCGGAAGAGCTGGTGTTGTAACACCTGAGGTTAGAGAGCTGCAGAGACAAGTGCGAGCATTGCAAGAAAAGATTCACAGAGGAATGAATCTTAATGTCAGAGATGAAAGCGAGGATGAAGCCGAAGAAGAATATCAAGAAGGAGAAGTCGAAATTGTGAACCAGGAGGAAGAAAAACTTTTTCGGGCCATTTCTAAGATTGGGAAAAGACCTAAGATTGAGGTTCCTACATTTTCTGGAAATCTTAACCCAAAGGAATTGATCGACTGGCTCAATGAATGTGAGGAGTATTTTGAGTATGAAGATGTTGAAGATCCTGATAGGGTCAAATTTGCGAAGGCCAGACTGAAAGGTCATGCGAAGATCTGGTGGCAAGAAATTCAATTGGAGCGAAATAGAAGAGGGAAAGATAAAATCACAAGATGGGATCGGATGGTGGAAAAATTAAAGTGACAGTTCATTCCTATTGATTATGAGCTTGACCTCCTAAAGAAAATGCAAAGTTTGAAGCAAGCAGGAAAATCTGTTCAGGAGTATACAGAAGAGTTCTATCGACTCCTCATCAGAACAGGCCATGCCGAAGCTGATAAGGAGAAAGTTGCCTGATACCTTAATGGGTGAAGGCCAAGCATTCAGGAGGAGTTGAATCTGGTTCGAATGAACAGTATTAAGGAGACATACCAATTTGCCCTAAAAGTAGAGGAAAAGCTGAACAAGAAGTTTGAGAGCAGACAAAACGGAAGAGGACAAGGATCTGGAAGAGGTGGCTTCCGTGGAACATGTTTTCACTGTGGAGAAGAAGGTCATAGGGCATTTGAATGTCCTCAGCGCCAAGGCAGAACGGACAGGAGAAATGAAGGCCAGGCCAGAGTTGCACATGTAGATGAAGATGCCAGATCATCAAATTCTGAAGATGCTGAAAGAGGAGAAACGTTGATTAACAGAAGAGTCCTGTTGAGTGGTGAGAATGAACCTGAGCAAAGGAGGAGCCTGTTTCGCACCAGGTGCAAGTGTGAAGGTAAATGTTGTGATGTGATCATTGATAGTGGAAGCACTGACAATTTGGTGTCAAAAGAGATGGTGACAAAGTTGAAGCTCAAGAGACAGAAACACCCACATCCATATCGGATTGCCTGGGTACAAGATGACCACAAAGTCATGGTCAATGAACAATGCCTAGTGAAGTTCAAGATTGGCGGATACCAAGATGAGGTATTGTGTGATATCATATCTATGGATGCATGTCATATGTTGTTGGGTAGACCGTGGCAGTTTGACAGATGTGTTGTACACGATGGTCGTGCGAATACCTATTCCCTGACAAAGGATGGAGTGCGACATAAGCTAAAGCCATTGAAGGAGACTGAAGAAAAGGTATGTGGTAATGCAAGGATAACTTTTGTTGATGGAAGAAATTTCCTAGATGGTATGAGGCATGAGCATGTATGTTTTACTTTAATTCCAAAAGCTGGTAAAGAGGAAGTAGAAGATGTTTCTGTAGAAGTTGTAGATTTGTTGAATGAGTTTCAGGATATTGTATCCGATAACGTGCCTGATGGATTACCACCAGTAAGGAAGATCAGTCATCAGATGGACTTGATCCCAGGAGCGAGTTTGCCGAATAAGGCAGCACACAGAATGACACCTGCAGAAAGTGAGGAGTTGAACAAACAAGTACATGAACTGTTACAGAAAGGATTGATCCGTGAGAGTCTGAGTCCCTGTACTGTACCAGCGGTATTAGCACCAAAGAAGAATGGAGAATGGAGGATGTGTACAGATTCCAGAGCAATAAACAAGATCACAATCAAGTATAGGTTTCCATTGCCACGAATGGATGATATTATGGACTGCTTGAGTGGAGCTGTGTATTTCTCAAAGATAGATCTGAAAAGTGGATATCATCAAATTCAGGTTAGAGAAGGAGATGAATGGAAGACTGCCTTCAAGACAAAGGAAGGACTATATGAGTGGTTAGTCATGCCTTTTGGGCTAACCAATGCACCGAGCACTTTCATGCGGCTCATGAACGAGGTTCTGAAAGAATTTTTGGGTAAGTTTGTCATTGTTTACCTGGATGATATTTTGATCTTTAGTAAGACATTGGATGAGCATATGATGCATATTCGTATGGTATTTGAGAAGTTGAGAGAAGAGAAATTGCTGATTAATTTGAAGAAGTGCAGTTTTGTGAAGAAAGAGTTAGTGTATTTAGGGTTTGTAGTTTCAGGAGAAGGTCTAAAAATGGACCCAGAGAAGGTACAGGCTATCCTTGAATGGCCTACTGCAAGGAGTGCTACTGAGGTAAGATCTTTTCATGGTTTGGCTAGCTTTTACAGAAAGTTTATCCGAAATTTTAGCAGTATTTGTGGACCCTTGACTGAAACAATGAGAGGGGATAGAAAAGAGTTTAAGTGGACTAAAGGAGCAGAAAAGAGTTTTCAATTGTTGAAACAAAAAGTTACAGAACAACCTATTTTAGCACTTCCAGATTTTAATAAGATGTTTCAAATAGATTGTGATGCTAGTGGTACTGCAATATGAGCTGTTATGAGCCAAGAAGGTAAACTTATTATTTATTTCAGTGAGAAGTTAAATGATGCCAAGAGGAAATATTCTGTTTATGATCAGGAATTTTATGCTATAGTTCAAGCATTAAAGAAGTGGAGACATTATCTGCTTCCTAAAGAGTTTTTTTTGTATACTGATCATCAAGCTTTGCAATATTTGAATAGTCAAGGAAAATTGAATCAAAGGCATTTGAAATGGGTTGAGTTTTTGCAGAGTTATACATTTGTTTTGAAACACAGAAGTGGAAAGTCTAATAGGGTTGCAGATGCTCTTAGCAGAAGGCAACTATTGCTGACAGAGATGCAAATTGAGGTGGTTGGGTTAAAGGAACTCAAGAATTTGTATCCAGAGGATCCTGATTTTGGTGAAGCTTGGAAAGCTTGTACAGAACCTGTTACTCTAGACAGGATGAAATGGTTGGATTTCATCATCCAGGATGATATGCTATTCAGATGGAGTCATTTGTGCATTCCACGAAGTTCTATGAGGGAGAATCTCATCAAGGAGAAGCATAGCGGAGGATTGGCTGGACATTTTGGTCGTAACAAAACCCTTTCTTTGGTTTGTGAAAATTATTATTCGCCACAATTGCAGCAAGATGTGAAGAAGTTTGTACAGAGTTGCAGAGTATGTCAAATGGTGAAAGGAGTGACGCAGAATACAGGGTTGTATCAGCCATTACCTGTACCAGAGAAGTCTTGGGAGGATATCAGCATGGACTTTGTTCTTGGTTTACCGAGGACTCAGCGGGGACATGATTCAATTTTTTTGGTAGTTGACAGATTTTCAAAGATGACACATTTTATTCCCTGCAAGAAGACTAATGATGCTGTTCATGTAGCAGAATTGTTTTTCAGAGAAGTAGTGAGACTTCATGGTCTGCCAAAGACCATAGTTTCAGATCGGGACACTAAGTTTGTTGGATATTTCTGTCGTACATTGTGGAAGAAGTTGAAGACAGATTTGAAGTTTAGTTCATCACATCATCCACAGACTGATGGACAGACAGAGGTGGTGAATAGGAGTTTGAGAAATTTGCTGAGATGTTTGGTTGGAGATAAGCCAACAAGATGGGATTTGATTTTACCACAGGCAGAATTTGCATACAATAATTCTGTCAACAGGAGCACTGGTAAATCACCATTCCAGATTGTATATGGAAGTAGTCCAAGAAATGCATCTGAATTGAGGAAGATAGATAAAGGAGAAATAAGTAGTGATGAAGCTGAGAATTTTGCAGAACACTCGAAGAACATCCATGAGGAGGTGAGGAAGCATATTACCAAGATGAATGCACAGTATAAGGCTAAGGCAGATGAGAAAAGGAGGTATAAGGAATTTCAGGTTGGTGATGAAGTCATGGTTCATTTGCGGAAGGAGCGGTTTCCAGTTGGTACATATAACAAGCTGAAAATGAAGAAGTTTGGACCATGTAGGATACTGAAGAAACATGATTCAGAAAACGCATATGAGGTAGAATTACCTACTGAGCTAAATATTTCGCCAGTGTTTAACATTTCAGATTTGATAGAGTATCATGAAGGAGGTGTTGAAGATGAGATCACAACAGCACAGTGGAGTATTCCAACAACTAGTTCAGACACTAAGGAGATTGAAGATATACTGGATAGTCGTGTTGGCAGAAGCACAAGGAACATGACATATGAAGAATATCTGGTCAAATGGGAAGGATGACCTGTTGAAGATTCATCATGGCTAACAAAGGAGGAGGTTGACCATCTTGGTTTTCCTCTGCACACCTGAGTCGTGACAGGGTCACTTCTCAAATTACCCCGGGTGTCTGATACAGGAGCATCCTGGGTGTAAGAGCAATCTTGCATCACCCAAAAAAAATATTTCTATTTTTATATTCAATAAGGGTTATTTTGTGCTGAGCTGCTATTTATGGAAAGTTACTATTTTTGGTAATTTTCGTATGTACTCAGAATGATCTGATTTCTTTCTTAGAGGTTCATTTTGGTCATATAAGTCTGCCAGTAAAGTTTCATTGCCAGATCAAGTGTATATTGGAAGATATTGAAGATTTTCGGTATTGGCAGCAGGGTACAGAAACTTTGAACTCAGTTTTGAAGGCTTTAGAGGCCCCGGATGAGGTCAAAAATTTGTGTGACAGGCGCTTACGCTGGTCAAGCCTGTAGAGCGCTTCGTGGCGTTTCTGAAATGGGGTTATAATAGCCGAGCGTGTCAACTGGTGATGACTTATGGTCTTCGGAAGTTGGGCCACCTGAAATGGCGAAAAATAATTTTCTTCAAAATTTCTGTTCCAGTTTCAAAGGTTATCTTGAGCCGACTATGATGTAATAAAATGTAAAATAAAATAATTCTAAGTTTGGTCGGCCTTATTGGCTAAAATTCTAGAACCTTCCCAGGCGGTTGATAATTGCCTATATAAGGAAGGCTGTATTATTGTCTTAGGCAGTTCAGAATAGTTCTGGGTAGTAGATCTGGGTAATAGTTCGAGGCTTTGTCCTACGGAATATTGTAAGGGAATGCCCATGTGGCTTTGCATATTGTAATTCTGAAAGTTTGTAATTCCACATTTGTGGAGATAATAAGAAGCCAATTTTCTGTTCTTGCATATTATTGTTGTTTCTCTATTTCTGTTATGTGTTTGTGGTATTAAGGGGAGCACCCTTCATCAAGTGGTATCAGAGCAGGAGTTCTTGAGTGTGTAAACAGATCGCCGACTGTGAGGCAGTTTGCACCAGGACCGTGGCTAGGGTTTCAGCGCGCATCGCGAAAATGCCTCCACGAAGGGAACGTGGCAGAAAAGCTGGTGTTGTAACACCTGAGGTTAGAAAGCTGCAGAGGCAAGTGCGAGCATTGCAAGAAGAGATTCGCAGAGGAATGAATCTTAATGTCAGAGATGAAAGCGAGGATGAACCCGAAGAAGAATATCAAGAAGGAGAAGTCGAAATTGTGAACCAGGAGGAAGAAAAACTTTTTCGGGCCATTTCTAAGATTGGGAAAAGACCTAACATTGAGGTTCCTACATTTTATGGAAATCTTAACCCAGACGAATTGATCGACTGGATCAATGAATGTGAGGAGTATTTTGAGTATGAAGATGTTGAGGATCCTGATAGGGTCAAATTTGCGAAGGCCAGACTGAAAGGTCATGCGAAGATCTGGTGGCAAGAAATTCAATTGGAGCGAAATAGAAGAGGGAAAGATAAAATCACAAGATGGGATCGGATGGTGGAAAAATTAAAGCGACAGTTCATTCCTGTTGATTATGAGCTTGACCTATTGAATAAAATGCAAAGTTTGAAGCAAGCAAGAAAATCTGTTCAGGAGTATACAGAAGAGTTCTATCGACTCCTCATCAGAACAGGCCATGCCGAAGCTGATAAGGAGAAAGTTGCCCGATACCTTAATGGGTTAAGGCCAAGCATTCAGGAAGAGTTGAATCTGGTTCGAATGAACAGTATTGAGGAGGCATACCAATTTGCCCTAAAAGTAGAGGAAAAGCTGAACAAGAAGTTTGAGAGCAGACAAAACGGAAGAGGACAAGGATCTGGAAGAGGTGGCTTCCGTGGAACATGTTTTCACTGTGGAGAAGAAGGTCATAGGGCATTTGAATGTCCTCAGCGCCAAGGCAGAACGGACAGGAAAAATGAAGGCCAAGCCAGAGTTGCACATGTAGATGAAGATGCCAGATCATCAAATTCTGAAGATGCTGAAAGAGGAGAAACGTTGATTAACAGAAGAGTCCTGTTGAGTGGTGAGAATGAACCTGAGCAAATGAGGAGCCTGTTTCGCACCAGGTGCAAGTGTGAAGGTAAATGTTGTGATGTGATCATTGATAGTGGAAGCACTGACAATTTGGTGTCAAAAGAGATGGTGACAAAGTTGAAGCTCAAGAAACAGAAACACCCACATCCATATCGAATTGCCTGGGTACAGGATGACCACAAGGTCATGGTCAATGAACAATGCCTGGTGAAGTTCAAGATTGGTGGATACCAAGATGAGGTATTGTGTGATATCATATCTATGGATGCATGTCATATGTTGTTGGGTAGACCGTGGCAGTTTGACAAATGTGTTGTACACGATGGTCGTACGAATACCTATTCCCTGACAAAGGATGGAGTGCGGCATAAGCTAAAGCCATTGAAGGAGACTGAAGAAAAGGTATGTGGTAATGTAATGATAACTTTTGTTGATGGAAGAAATTTCCTAGATGGTATGAGGCATGAGCATGTATGTTTTGCTTTAATTCCAAAAGCTGGTAAAGAGGAAGTAGAAGATATTTCTGTAGAAGTTGCAGATTTGTTGAATGAGTTTCAGGATATTGTATCCGATAACGTGCCTGATGGATTACCACCAGTCAGGAAGATCAGTCATCAGATGGACTTGATCCCAGGAGCGAGTTTGCCGAATAAGGCAGCACACAGAATGACACCTGCAGAAAGTGAGGAGTTGAACAGACAAGTACATGAACTGTTACAGAAAAGATTGATCCGTGAGAGTCTGAGTCCCTGTGCTGTACCAGCGGTATTAGCACCAAAGAAGAATGGAGAATGGAGGATGTGTACAGATTCCAGAGCAATAAACAAGATCACAATCAAGTATAGGTTTCCATTGCCACGAATGGATGATATTATGGACTGCTTGAGTGGAGCTATGTATTTCTCAAAGATAGATCTGAAAAGTGGATATCATCAGATTCGGGTCAGAGAAGGAGATGAATGGAAGACTGCCTTCAAGACAAAGGAAGGACTATATGAGTGGTTAGTCATGCCTTTTGGGCTAACCAATGCACCGAGCACTTTCATGCGGCTCATGAATGAGGTTCTGAAAGAATTTTTGGGTAAGTTTGTCATTGTTTACCTGGATGATATTTTGATCTTTAGTAAGACATTGGATGAGCATATGATGCATATTCGTATGGTATTTGAGAAGTTGAGAGAAGAGAAATTGCTGATTAATTTGAAGAAGTGCAGTTTTGTGAAGAAAGAGTTAGTGTATTTAGGGTTTGTAGTTTCAAGAGAAGGTCTAAAAATGGACCCAGAGAAGGTACAGGCTATCCTTGAATGGCCTACTTCAAGGAGTGCTACTGAGGTAAGATCTTTTCATGGTTTGGCTAGCTTTTACATAAAGTTTATCCAAAATTTTAGCAGTATTTGTGGACCCTTGACTGAAACAATGAGAGGGGATAGAAAAGAGTTTTCAATTGTTGAAACAAAAAGTTACAGAACAACCTGTTTTAGCACTTCCAGATTTTAATAAGGTGTTTCAAGTAGATTGTGATGCTAGTGGTACTGCAATAGGAGCTGTTATGAGCTAAGAAGGTAAACCTGTTGTTTATTTCAGTGAGAAGTTAAATGATGCCAAGAGGAAATATTCTGTTTATGATCAGAAATTTTATGCTATAGTTCAGGCATTAAAGAAGTGGAGACATTATCTGCTTCCTAAAGAGTTTGTTTTGTATACTGATCATCAAGCTTTGCAATATTTGAATAGTCAAGGAAAATTGAATCAAAGGCATTTGAAATGGGTTGAGTTTTTTTTAGAGTTATAGATTTGTTTTGAAACACAGAAGTGGAAAGTCTAATAGGGTTGTAGATGCTCTTAGCAGAAGGCAACTATTGCTGAAAGAGATGCAAATTGAGGTGGTTGGGTTCAAAGAACTCAAGAATTTGTATCCAGAGGATCCTGATTTTGGTGAAGCTTGGAAAGCTTGTACAGAACCTGTTACTCTAGACAGGACGAAATGGTTTGATTTCATCATCCAGGATGATATGCTATTCAGATGGAGTCAATTGTGCATTCCACGAAGTTCTATGAGGGAGAATCTCATCAAGGAGAAGCATAGCGGAGGATTGGCTGGACATTTTGGTCGTGACAAAACCCTTTCTTTGGTTAGTGAAAATTATTATTGGCCACAATTGCAGCAAGATGTGAAGAAGTTTTGACAGAGTTGGAGAGTATGTCAGATGGCGAAAGGAGTGACGCAGAATACAGGGTTGTATCAGCCATTACCTGTACCAGAGAAGCCTTGGGAGGATATCAGCATGGACTTTGTTCTTGGTTTACCGAGGACTCAGCGGGGACATGATTCAATTTTTGTGGTAGTTGACAGATTTTCAAAGATGGCACATTTTATTCCCTGCAAGAAGACTAATCATGTTGTTCATGTAGCAGAATTGTTTTTCAGAGAAGTAGTGAGACTTCATGGTTTGCCAAAGACCATAGTTTCAGATCGGGACACTAAGTTTGTTGGATATTTCTGGCGTACATTGTGGAAGAAGTTGAAGACAGATTTGAAGTTTAGTTCATCACATCATCCACAGACTGATGGACAGACAGAGGTGGTGAATAGGAGTTTGAGAAATTTGCTGAGATGTTTGGTTGGAGATAAGCCAATAGGATGAGATTTGATTTTATCACAGGCAGAATTTGCATACAATAATTCTGTCAACAGGAGCACTGGTAAATCACCATTCCAGATTGTATATGGAAGTAGTCCAAGAAATGCATCTGAATTGAGGAAGATAGATAAAGGAGAAATAAGTAGTGCTGAAGCTGAGGATTTTGCAGAACACTTGAAGAACATCCATGAGGAGGTGAGGAAGCATATTACCAAGATGAATGCACAGTATAAGGCTAAGGCAGATGAGAAAAGGAGGTATAAGGAATTTCAGGTTGGTGATGAAGTCATGGTTCATTTGCGGAAGGAGCGGTTTCCAGTTGGTACATATAACAAGCTGAAAATGAAGAAGTTTAGACCATGTAGGATACTGAAGAAATATGATTCAGGAAACGCATATGAGGTAGAATTACCTACTGAGCTAAATATTTCACCAGTATTTAACATTTTAGATCTGACAGAGTATCATGAAGGAGGTGTTGAAGATGAGATCACAACAGCACAGTGGAGTATTCCAACAACTAGTTCAGACACTAAGGAGATTGAAGATATACTGGATAGTCGTGTTGGCAGAAGCACAAGGAACATGACATATGAAGAATATCTGGTCAAATGAGAAGGATGACCTGTTGAAGATTCATCATGGCTAACAAAGGAGGAGGTTAACCGTCTTGGTTTTCCTCTGCACACCTGAGTCGTGACAGGGTCACTTCTCAAATTACCCCGGGTGTCTGATGCAGGAGCATCCTGGGTGTAAGAGCAATCTTGCATCACCCAAAAAAAATATTTCTGTTTTTATATTCAATAAGGGTTATTTTGTGCAGAGCTGCTATTTATGGAAAGTTACTATTTTTGGTAATTTTTGTATGTGCTCAGAATGATCTGATTTCTTTCTTAGAGGTTCATTTTGGTCATATAAGTCTGCCAGTAAAGTTTCATTGCCAGATCAAGTGTATATTGGAAGATATTGAAGATTTTCGGTATTGGCAGCAGGGTACAGAAACTTTGAACTCAATTTTGAAAGCTTTAGAGGCCTCGGATGAGGTCAAAAATTTGGGTGACGGGCGCTTGCGCCAGTCAAGCTTGTAGAGCGCTTCGTGGCATTTCCGAAATGGGGTTATAATAGCCGAGCGGGTCAACTGGTGATGACTTATGGTCTTTGGAAGTTGGGCCACCTGAAATGGCGAAAAATAATTTTCTTCAAAATTTCTGTTCGGGTTTCAAAGGTTATCTTGAGCCGACTATGATGTAATAAAATGTAAAATAAAATAATTCTAAGTTTGGTCGGCCTTATTGGCTAAAATTCTGGAACCTTCCCAGGCGGTGGATAATTACCTATAAGGAAGGCTGTATTATTGTCTTATGCAGTTCAGAATAGTTCTGGGTAGTAGATCTGGGTAATAGTTCGAGGCTTTGTCCTACGGAATATTATAAGGGAATGCCCATGTGGCTTTGCATATTGTAATTCTGAAAGTTTGTAATTCCACATTTGTGGAGATAATAAGAAGCCAATTTTCTGTTCTTGCATATTGTTGTTGTTTCTCTATTTCTGTTATGTGTTTGTGGTATTAAGGGGAGCACCCTTCATCAAGTGGTATCAGAGCAGGAGTTCTTGAGTGTGTAAACAGATCGCCGACTGTGAGGCAGTTTGCACCAAGACCGTGGCTAGGGTTTCAGCGCGCATCGCGAAAATGCCTCCATGAAGGGAACGTGGCGGAAGAGCTGGTGTTATAACACCTGAGGTTAGAGAACTGCAGAGACAAGTGCGAGCATTGCAAGAAGAGATTCACAGAGGAATGAATCTTAATGTCAGAGATGAAAGCGAGGATGAAGCCGAAGAAGAATATCAAGAAGGAGAAGTTGAAATTGTGAACCAGAAGGAAGAAAAACTTTTTCGGGCCATTTCTAAGATTGGGAAAAGACCTAAGATTGAGGTTCCTACATTTTCTGGAAATCTTAACCCAGAGGAATTGATCGACTGGATCAATGAATGTGAGGAGTATTTTGAGTATGAAGATGTTGAGGATTCTGATAGGGTCAAATTTGTGAAGGCCAGACTGAAAGGTCATGCGAAGATCTGGTGGCAAGAAATTCAATTGGAGCGAAATAGAAGAGGGAAAGATAAAATCACAAGATGGGATCGGATGGTGGAAAAATTGAAGCGACAGTTCATTCCTGTTGATTATGAGCTTGACCTACTGAATAAAATGCAAAGTTTGAAGCAAGCAGAAAAATCTGTTCAGGAGTATACAGATGAGTTCTATCGACTCCTCATCAGAACAGGCCATGCCGAAGCTGATAAGGAGAAAGTTGCCCGATACCTTAATAGGTTAAGGCCAAGCATTCAGGAGGAGTTGAATCTGGTTTGAATGAATAGTATTGAGGAGGCATACCAATTTGCCCTAAAAGTAGAGGAAAAGCTGAACAAGAAGTTTGAGAGCAGACAAAATGGAAGAGGACAAACATCTGGAAGAGGTGGCTTCCGTGGAACATGTTTTCACTGTGGAGAAGAAGGTCATAGGGTATTTGAATGTCCTCAGTGCCAAGGCAGAACGGACAGGAAAAATGAAGGCCAGGCCAGAGTTGCACATGTAGATGAAGATGCCAGATCATCAAATTCTGAAGATGCTGAAAGAGGAGAAACGTTGATTAACAGAAGAGTCCTCTTGAGTGGTGAGAATGAACCTGAGCAAAGGAGGAGCCTGTTTCGCACCAGGTGCAAGTGTGAAGGTAAATGTTGTGATGTGATCATTGATAGTGGAAGCACTGACAATTTGGTGTCAAAAGAGATGGTGACAAAGTTGAAGCTCAAGAGACAGAAACACCCATATCCATATCGGATTGCCTGGGTACAGGATGACCACAAGGTCATGGTCAATGAACAATGCCTGGTGAAGTTCAAGATTGGCGGATACCAAGATGAGGTATTGTGTGATATCATATCTATGGATGCATGTCATATGTTGTTGGGTAGACCGTGGCAATTTGACAGATGTGCTGTACACGATGGTCGTGCGAATACCTATTCCCTGACAAAGGATGGAGTGCGGCATAAGCTAAAGCCATTGAAGGAGACTGAAGAAAAGGTATGTGGTAATGCAAGGATAACTTTTGTTGATGGAAAAAATTTCTTAGATGGTATGAGGCATGAGCATGTATGTTTTGCTTTAATTTCAAAAGATGGTAAAGAGGAAATAGAAGATGTTTCTATAGAAGTTGCAGATTTGTTGAATGAGTTTCAGGATATTGTATCCGATAACGTGCCTGATGGATTACCACCAGTCAGGAAGATCAGTCATCAGATGGACTTGATCCCAGGAGCGAGTTTGCCGAATAAGGCAGCACACAGAATGACACCTGCAAAAAGTGAAGAGTTGAACAGACAAGTACATGAACTATTACAGAAAAGATTGATCCGTGAGAGCCTGAGTCCCTGTGCTGTACCAGCGGTATTAGCACCAAAGAAGAATGGAGAATGGAGGATGTGTACAGATTCCAGAGCAATAAACAAGATCACAATCAAGTATAGGTTTCCATTGCCACGAATGGATGATATTATGGACTGCTTGAGTGGAGTTGTGTATTTCTCAAAGATAGATCTGAAAAGTGGATATCATCAGATTCGGGTCAGAAAAGGAGATGAATGGAAGACTGCCTTCAAGACAAAGGAAGGACTATATGAGTGGTTAGTCATGCGTTTTGGGCTAACCAATGCACCGAGCACTTTCATGCGGCTCATGAACGAGGTTCTGAAAGAATTTTTGGGTAAGTTTGTCATTGTTTACCTGGATGATATTTTGATCTTTAGTAAGACATTAGATGAGCATATGATGCATATTCGTATGGTATTTGAGAAGTTGAGAGAAGAGAAATTGCTGATTAATTTGAAGAAGTGCAGTTTTGTGAAGAAAGAGTTAGTGTATTTAGGGTTTGTAGTTTCAGGAGAAGGTCTAAAAATGGACCCAAAGAAGGTACAGGCTATCCTTGAATGGCCTACTCCAAGGAGTGCTACTGAGGTCAGATCTTTTCATGGTTTGGCTAGCTTTTACAGAAAGTTTATCCAAAATTTTAGCAGTATTTGTGGACCCTTGACTGAAACAATGAGAGGGGATAGAAAAGAGTTTAAGTGGACTAAAGGAGCAGAAAATAGTTTTCAATTGTTGAAACAAAAAGTTACAGAACAACCTGTTTTAGCACTTCCAGATTTTAATAAGGTGTTTCAAATAGATTGTGATGCTAGTGGTACTGCAATAGGAGCTGTTATGAGCCAAGAAGGTAAACATGTTGTTTATTTCAGTGAGAAGTTAAATGATGCCAAGAGGAAATATTCTGTTTATGATCAGGAATTTTATGCTATAGTTCAGTCATTAAAAAAGTGGAGACATTATCTGCTTCCTAAAGAGTTTGTTTTGTATACTGATCATCAAGCTTTGCAATATTTGAATAGTCAAGGAAAATTGAATCAAAGGCATTTGAAATGGGTTGAGTTTTTGCAGAGTTATACATTTGTTTTAAAACACAGAAGTGGAAAGTCTAATAAGGTTGCAGATGCTCTTTGCAGAAGGCAACTATTGCTGACAGAGATGCAAATTGAGGTGGTTGGGTTCAAGGAACTCAAGAATTTGTATCCAGAGGATCCTGATTTTGGTGAAGCTTGAAAAGCTTGTACAGAACCTGTTACTCTAGACAGGATGAAATGGTTGGATTTCATCATCCAGGATGATATGCTATTCAGATGGAGTCAGTTGTGCATTCCATGAAGTTCTATGAGGGAGAATCTCATCAAGGAGAAGCATAGCGGAGGATTGGCTAGACATTTTGGTCGTGACAAAACCCTTTTTTTGGTTAGTGAAAATTATTATTGGCCACAATTGCAGCAAGATGTGAAGAAGTTTGTACAGAGTTGCAGAGTATGTCAGATGGCGAAAGGAGTGACACAGAATACAGGGTTGTATCAGCCATTACCTATACCAGAGAAGCCTTGAGAGGATATCAGCATGGACTTTGTTCTTGGTTTACTGAGGACTCAGTGGGGACATGATTCAATTTTTGTGATAGTTGATAGATTTTCAAAGATGGCACACTTTATTCCCTGCAAGAAGACTAATGATGCTATTCATGTAGTAGAATTGTTTTTCAGAGAAGTAGTGAGACTTCATGGTTTACGAAAGACCATGCTTTCAGATCGGGACACTAAGTTTGTTGGATATTTCTGGCGTACATTGTGGAAGAAGTTGAAGACAGATTTGAAGTTTAGTTTATCACATCATCCACAGACTGATGGATAGACAGAGGTGGTGAATAGGAGTTTGGGAAATTTGCTGAGATGTTTGGTTGGAGATAAGCCAACAGGATGGGATTTGATTTTACCATAGGCAAAATTTGCATACAATAATTCTGTCAACAGGAGCACTGGTAAATCACCATTCCAGATTGTATATGGAAGTAGTCCAAGAAATGCATCTGAATTGAGGAAGATAGATAAAGGAGAAATAAGTAGTGCTGAAGCTGAGGATTTTGAAGAACACTGGAAGAACATCCATGAGGAGGTGAGGAAGCATATTACCAAGATGAATGCATAGTATAAGGCTAAGGCAGATGAGAAAAGGAGGTATAAGGAATTTCAGGTTGGTGATGAAGTCATGGTTCATTTGCGGAAGGAGCGGTTTCCAGTTGGTACATATAACAAGCTGAAAATGAAGAAGTTTGGACCATGTAGGATACTGAAGAAACATGATTCAGGAAATGCATATGAGGTAGAATTACCTACTGAGCTAAATATTTTTCCAGTGTTTAACATTTCAGATCTGACAGAGTATCATGAAGGAGGTGTTGAAGATGAGATCACAACAGCACAGTGGAGTATTCCAACAACTAGTTCAGACACTAAGGAGATTGAAGATATACTGGATAGTCGTGTTGGCAGAAGCACAAGGAACATGACATATGAAGAATATCTGGTCAAATGGGAAGGACGACCTGTTGAAGATTCATCATGGCTAACAAAGGAGGAGGTTAACCGTCTTGGTTTTCCTCTGCACACCTTAGTCGTGACAGGGTCACTTCTCAAATTACCCTGGGTGTCTGATGCAGGAGCATCCTGGGTGTAAGAGCAATCTTGTATCACCCAAAAAAAATATTTTTATTTTTATATTCAATAAGGGTTATTTTGTGCAGAGCTGCTATTTATGGAAAGTTACTATTTTTGGTAATTTTCGTATGTGCTCAGAATGATCTAATTTCTTTCTTAGAGGTTCATTTTGGTCATATAAGTCTGCCAGTAAAGTTTCATTGCCAAATCAAGTGTATATTGGAAGATATTGAAGATTTTCGGTATTGGCAGCAGGGTACAGAAACTTTGAACTCAGTTTTGAAGGCTTTAGAGGCCCCGGATGAGGTCAAAAATTTGGGTGACGGGTGCTTGCATCGATCAAGCCTGTAGAGCGCTTCGTGGCATTTCTGAAATGGGGTTATAATAGCCGAGCGGGTCAATTGGTGATGACTTATGGTCTTCAGAAGTTGAGCCACCTGAAATGGCAAAAAATAATTTTCTTCAAAATTTCTGTTCGGGTTTCAAAGGTTATCTTGAGCCGACTATGATGTAATAAAATGTAAAATAAAATAATTCTAAGTTTGGTCGGCCTTATTGGCTAAAATTCTGGAACCTTCCCAGGCGGTGGATAATTGCCTATATAAGGAAGGCTGTATTATTGTCTTAGGCAGTTCAGAATAGTTCTGGGTAGTAGATCTGGGTAATAGTTCGAGGCTTTGTCCTACAGAATATTGTAAAGGAATGCCCATGTGGCTTTGCATATTGTAATTCTGAAATTTTTTAATTCCACATTTGTGGAGATAATAAGAAGCCAATTTTCTGTTCTTGCATATTGTTGTTGTTTCTCTATTTATGTTATGTGTTTGTGGTATTAAGGGGAGCACCCTTCATCAAGAGAGGTTGAGCCTATAGGGTAAGCTCTGAAAGTGTTAAGATCTAGACTTTTCATAGAAGGACCAGCATGGTCCACTAAAGCAATATGTGGATTAAACTCATCAGACCCTACGTGAGACTCATCAATGACATCAAGTTGGTCACCATAAGTATGAACCACATCCACTTCCATATCCACTGTAGAAGATCCTTCGGAGAGAGTATCCCATTCATATTCATTTGAATCTATTTTTACACTTCTACTGGGATGCTTGCACCAAGAAGGTTTAGGACCTTTAGAAATAAAAGCTTTGGCATCATTATTTGTGAGATCTCCTCTTTTCATTAACCGCAAAATATTCCTACATTGTCTAGCTCTGGGATCAAATTCATTATCTCTAGACATAGAAGCTTTAGCTAAATCATTGTTAGACATACATTCTCCTTCCCAAAGGAGTGAAGTAGAAGGAAGATTGTCTCCCATTTGAGCCATAGTGTGCAATGGTGACTCATCTGTATCTATGTCTAAATCACTAATCATGGGAGCATTTCTAGAATATGTAGGGAGGTCATCATGGGCACCATATCCTAGACCTATTGTAATCTTAGAGGGTTGGCCATTAATATGACTCAAAGGCTTGACTAGGGCATGTCCATTATCATTTATAGGTCCTTGACCTTGATAGCCCATTTTCTGCAAAAATTTATAGCCTTTACCATAGCGCTTAGGGGAAATAGGAGTAGAAATTGTGGTACTATCTTCTTCGTCTCTATAGATCCATTCTCTAACAACTTGTTCTTCTCTTTCTACCTCTAGGGGTACGGACGCTTGAACAAAATTACCAAAAATTGTCATGGCAGAAGTAGAAGGTTTCATCTTATCGGAAGGTCTCCCATATGATCTAGGAGAAGTAGACATAGTAGCAAGGGAATCCAGCGTGTATTCACCCATACCAAGGCTCGTCATCTTAAATGTTTTCTTAGCAGCAACCAAGGATGCAGTAGGATCATTAGAAGGTTTGTTATGAGGAACAAATGTTTCAGCAACAACAAGAGCATTAATAGTAATAGAATGATCCCCTGGAATAAAAATTTCAGCTCCGTTATGTGGGAATTTGACACACTGATGGTATGTATAAGGCACAACTTGCATGTCATGGATCCAAGGATGACCCAAAAGGATGTTATAAGAAAGTGGGATGTCCAATACTTGGAACATAATATCTTTTGTGATAGGGCCCACTCGGATAGGTAGCGTGACAAGACCTCTGGAAGATCTTTCAACTTCATCATATGCTTTTATAGTATTTTTTGCTTAGGATCGACAGCAAATTCTGACAAACCTAGTTATTGTATGACATTGAAAGAAACAATATTTAACCCTGCACCATTGTCTATTAGGACTTGGCGGACTCGGGTATGGTAGACCATAACTTCAATATGTAAGGCAAGATTGTGAGGGTGACTAATAGATATGTCATCTTCTGTAGAAAAGGATAGATAATGAGGTGATGAGATGTGGTTGACCATAGCCTGGAACCTATCTGGGTCGATGTCATTAGGGACATTAGCTGCACATAAATCCTTTTCAAGGATCTACTTGTGCAAAGGGGATAGCTCAAGCAACTCAAAAATAGATATTTTTGCGGGTGTTCGTTGCAACTGATGGACAAGATCATAGCTAGACAAAGATGAAGAAACTACTGGTTTGGAAGATGAGACTTGTTTAGGATCAGGCACAGTTTTAAGGACCAGTTTAGCTTGCCTCCTAGTAACAACATTTAGTGCCTCACTTTAGGAAGATGAACTACCTCACATTTGCAAGACCAACTTTGGCATACCATGATTGGCTATATTATCATCTTGAGGTCTCATCATAAGAACAGTCTCAATGGGCTCTACCATGTTGATCACAGGCGAATCAAAAGTATATGTATAGTTGATCTTAGCATCATGATTCTTCTTATGTACTTGAGAGGTTTCACCTTTGTCATACTTAGGTAGAGGATCTTTGAAAGCTGCGTGATTAGAGTTTTTAACTAAGCCATCTATGAGAATTATGCCTCCATCAATGAGATCTCGTATAGCATCTTTAAGCGTGAAATAATTTTCAGTCTTATGTCCCTTGTTTTTGTGATAATGATAGTAATGATCCTCTCTCCACCAATCAGGCTTAACTAGCGGATCATAGGGATGATTTTTCTCAAGAAGTGTAAGATAATTATTGGCAACCAAAGTCTTAAGAATCACATCATATGGTTCAGCCAATGGGGTATAGACCCGTCGTCAGAATTGCTTCTGTGGTTTGTCTACATTCTGAGGCTTAGGAGTATTTTGAGCATTGGCAGCTTCTTGTTGTTTTGCTGCATAGATAGCATTAGGGAGATTGAAAGCAGGCTCTTTAGCTTTAGGGGCATCTACAACCCCATCATTAACAACATACTTGTTTCTATTCCAAGGCTTGTTTTTGTCTTTGCCATTGCCTCTAGTATCTTTATTAATAACAATATCGCCCTTTCTGATGGCCACATCCTCAATCTGATATGCACTTTCAACCATGTCATTGAAAGAGGAGAACAGTTGCTTCCTTAGATCATAATACAACTCAGGCACAAGAGTGTTGATGAAAATGTCAATCTTTTCCCTTTCAGGTAGCTGACAAGGATATCAAGAATACAATGACCTCCACCATTGCAAGTAAGTGGCAAATAACTCTCCCTGGTTTTGCCTCAAAGCACCAAGATCTATCATGGTGATAGGTTGTTGGATGTTGTACGAATAGTGTTGTGTGAAGCACATAGCCAACTCATCAAAAGTCTTCAAAGGAGGTGTCAAATTTGCAAACCATTCTAAAGCTTGTCCTCTTAAGCTTCGAGGGAATAATCATAGCAAAAATGTGTCTTCATGAAGGAAGTCCATGCTAAGAGCGTAAAAGTGATGCATATGGTCATGGGGATCACCATTTCCATCATACTTGTCATACTTAGGAACCTCAATATCCCTAGGAAATGGGACCATGTATAGACTTTTATCAAAAGGAAGAGCACAAATTGATTCTACAAAAGAGACCTTTGGAGGCTCTCATTCTATTGCTATTTGGGTAAGGCATTGATTTGTTCAACGTAGTTCTTCCTGAAGGACTTCCAATTCAGTTGGTACTCTTTGTTGGACAATTTGTCTGACATCATAGCTGAGAGGAAGCTTGTATCCTCTAGAAGTCATATATTGGAAATATTGGTCGCCATTGCACTCTAAAAGCTTAAGCATCTTTCATTGGGATTCCTCATCTTGTTCAAATGCAATAAGATCCTCACTAGAAATCTCATAAATAGCCTCTTCCTCATGGTGGGAGGGAGGTGGTCTAGGAGGTGAAGAAGTTACAACAAAAGTTCATCTCGAAGGAGATCTAGGTGGCGTGTTGTTACCATAGTTTCCATTAGTACCAAAAAGTGTTCTATGCTCATAACCACTAATCTCGGGTTGCTCATGAAATACTCCTCTCATAGCCATGTGCCTAGCAGCATCCATCATGTTCTTACTATGCTCTTTGTCTAAGCATGTTTGGTTGTCCTTGTGCTCAAAGTGATCTTGCAAACGGTAGAATTTTTCTTGTTCAGTGAGAGTGAGTGAGACACTGACTGTGTTTTTGGAGGACTTAAATGTTGAAAAGAGGAAACCTCCTTTGTACCATGGGGTGGCCTTAGAATCCTCAGAACTAGAACTAGCATTGCTAACAGGCACTCGTGAGCTTCTAGTAGGAGAAGGTAACTATGTATAATTGAACGAAGGGTGACTCCCTTGTTCAAATTAAGACCGAGTTGTAACAGGCATGAAAAAGAATGTTATTTAACCAATAAAATGAGACAAAGTTTCTTAAATGTTCAGATAAGAAAAAGCCAATGATGATCACTTGTCGAGATAGAACAATAGAGATGGCTGGTCAAAGTGCTCAAGAACTTACAGTAGTCAATTGACACAAGCCTAGATGTGAGCAAGAAGCTCAATTAGCAAGTAGCTAGATAGGTAGCCATGTTTTGACAAGTGATCAAAAGTGACACTTGATAGGCTCAAATCCAATAGTTTTAGCTCATTTGTTTCAGTCTAGAACAATCCTAAGCATGTAGACAACAAGCCAGCTTTAGATAAGAATAAGAAAAGACACTCTACGACTGGTTAAAACTCAAGTTTAGAAAATCCAAATTGCAACAACAATAGGATAGTAGAATGACTCAGGGTGATACTTTCTAGGCAATTAGGGTGATAGTTTATAGCAAGGTGATACTTCACCTTAAACCAGGTGATAGTTTTCAATAAGCCTGGGTGATACTTTCCAAGTAGGCGGGGCGATAGTCCAGCAGGGGTGAACTATTGCACGATCTTTCTCTCCATAGGGTGTGATACTGTCACGGAATTATACGACTCTTTGACCAGTGAACATAAAAAACTCAGTTTTTGGGACTATTTGCTCAAAATTTTTAGATAGAGGGTTGATTTTTTTGATTTCAATCACAATGATAGCAATAAATTGATAGGTTTTCAAACAGTATGGGATCAAACATGTCTTCAAACACTTGAAACAAGGGCAAAAGCAACCTTGCCAAGATAAACAATTGTGATATCAAAATTGAAAGAGCCTATGAATGCTACCGTGATGTTGAGTATGCAAGAATGTTTACACGGGTATAGCACAACAAGAACACTTCAAGTACTTACTATCCTAAAAATACAAGGCTCAATACTTAACAACTTGGACCACAACTTGATGTTCCATTGCCTCACACAAAGTGGTTGCCCATAATATATGTTGGCTTTTTCATGGAGGTGTCAATGACACAACCAAAGGAACACATATGGTGAGTAATCTTGGGGTGATCCAGGTTATTCCACTTGGATCAATCCTTGCACGAAGAAGCTAAGCAGCAAAATAGGGTGACCTCTACCTATTGTTCTTAATAAGGGCTTCCATTCATAGTACCCCTCTTTCTCCCCAAAGGGACTACTTACCTTGCGGCCTCAAGAGTACCTTAAGCATTCTTGCTCAATAGTTTCCTCATGGTCACAATCCCACAAGTACTCACATCAAGTGAAGACAAGCACTACGTCTACCAAGGTTTTGTATCCTTGATAGCCTTGAGTTTATAGTGGGTTAGAATAGCCAGCAATAAGCTTGTCCCTACTTGGGTCATTCCTCTTGATTGCTCAAGAGCAGGCCCGCTAAAGGATTCTAAAGATCTAAATAAAGAGTGGATCAACTTATGAGATTCAAGGATTTTGTTTCACCACAAGGGTGAAGAGCATACTCCCTTATCTCAAATTTTTCTCCCAAACACACCAAGAAAATGATTCAATTACCCTCTTTCTTTCAAAATCCAAAGATGGGTCAATATTTTCTGGTTCACCACAAGGGTGAAGAGCATACTTCTCCTACCACCTCAAAATTCCTTCCACAAGATATTATGTTCCTATGAAATGAAACAACTAGTAATTGCCACACTTGAAAATGAAATAAACAACAAGCACTTGATTGGGTTTTTATGCTTTGGGCAACCCTACAAAAACTGTTAGTAGCCCTTGTGCATTTGAAGCTTTGACATGCATTATTTTGGCAAAATATTTCAAGCAACGAGAGCAACTACCAGCGCAACTTGTTAGCCCACAAGGTTAGTAAAATCCAAAATCCAAATGAAATTTGCAAATGAAATCTATCTAACTAAAGCAAACTAAACCAGCAAACTAATTAAATCTAAACTCAGCCAAAAAGATGCAAGAAATAGCTCAATGCCCAGTATAGGCGATAGTAAAGACACTAGAAATATCATGCGATACTTTATAGTATAACAGGGTGATAATATATTTCTGAGCAATACTTCATCCTACACCAGGTGATACTTCTCCTTATACCAGGTGATACTTCTTGTAATATCTGAGCGATACTTTGAACTAGTAAAGTATCGTGCTAGTATACAAAGAACTATCACGTGATACTTCTGAAAGTATTGTATGATACTTTGAGCCAAAAAACCAAAGACTGCAAATGAGTTAAAAAACTTGCCGAAAAATTGACGGAAATGCAAAAATTGAAGGACAAAATGCTAATGTTCTACCCCACGGTGGTCATGGGTTTGAGCCCCATGGTGGGCGCCAAAAAATGTACACACTAAATAGTGCACTTCTCTAAATCATTACTTCCAAGAGAATCCATGGATTGGAAACCTTGAGAAATCAATTTAGAGCTCTCTAGGCATGGAGTGCAAGAGTTTTAAGAGTGCTCTCAGCTAGAGCTATTAAGCCAATAATCTTGCTAGTAAACTATGCAATGGGAGATTCAAATGAAGACAAGGGAAAGAATGCCAATATCCCCAAGAATCAAATGGAAATGCAAATGCAAATGCAACTATGCTAGAAATGGAAATGCAAGCTAAGCTATAAACATGAAAGATAGAAGTATTACAAAGCCTCCTAGTTAAGCTAGATGAATTAATCTAAAGCATAAAGGAAACTAGGCTAAATATGAAGCTATGAATGCCATGATAAATGAAACTAGAATAACATGTAGATG
The DNA here is from genome assembly GCA_027943335.1 of Chamaecyparis obtusa. Classification (NCBI taxonomy): domain Eukaryota; kingdom Viridiplantae; phylum Streptophyta; class Pinopsida; order Cupressales; family Cupressaceae; genus Chamaecyparis; species Chamaecyparis obtusa. The sequence continues at coordinate 127,043 of BSBK01008129.1, forward strand.
CAAAAGCCAAGAATTCTCCAAATCTTCAAAAGCTCCAAAGTGACCTAGAAAACCTACAGAATAACATTAGCATAAAAATTTGGGGGTCTAGAATGAAGAAAAGAGCTCTCCTTTTATAAGAAATGAGAAGGAATGGACCATGGAGATTAAGAGGAAAAAGATTTAATCAATGGTGGAGCATCAAAGAGGAGCAATCCATGTGCACAAGTATCCTCCAATGAGAAAATAAGAGTTGACTTTTGTGTCCATATGAGACAAAAAGTGCTTTTTCATTTTTTTGTAAAATAGGAATAATGCTTTATTTGTGCAACTTAGGATAAGAGGAAAAGTGGGGGCTTTTTTATTTAATTAAAAGAGGAGGAAAATCCTTTTAATTAAATAAAGACTTTAGGATAAGATGGTTAGCCCAAAGAAAATAATCGAATAAATGATAAAACTAGGATTTGATCAAGAATAAGCAATTGATGATTTAGCTAAAGGTGCTAATAGTCTAGATTACCATTTTTAGATGATTACATCTCATACCTGAAGCCAAAGATCCTGAAACTTGATATTATAATTGGTTAAGAATTTCCCCATCTGAATCAGGCAACAACGTCATCTATCCACTTAGAAATGCAACATTTTATGCATATGAACAACTGGTGAATTTTGAATTTCCTGAAGCTAGGAATTTCATTCAATGGCCCTGGATCAGTTTATCTAGGGAGTTGAGAAATAAGGAACCGCATTCACCCCTAAAATTTGACATGGTGAATTGGCGTGCCCCTTGGTATATTTCTTTGGGATGAAAGTGAGAGAGTTTCTGGATTCCATTGACTTTTCAACCGCCATTGATGATGTCTCCTTTCCTAGCCAATTCAGAAAATTTGGACAGCTATGATATGAAGGGAGAAACAGAAAAGTGGAAAAAACATAGAGAGACAAAGGGATTCTATTGGAGTTTTGCCAAAGGAGGATCTGGACAGAAGACCACTTCTGATTATAGACTAACAACCAGGTTGAAGAATTCTATGTTTGTTATGGGACCAACAAATAGCTAAGCTGGGGGGAATGATGAGTCTAGTTTATGGGTTATTTTATTTATGATTTACTGAGTCTAGACTTAAATATCTTATGGTTTTCATAAACATTATGAAGACTTTTATGTTTATATGCTTTATCCATGTGTATATTTGATACTTTTGACACTAAAGCAAAATATAGAATATATATAGACTAATGGATATTATGATGAAAATCTAGTATTTCTCTTCTCTAGTATTAATGGGTAGTGTTCTTGTAGCCATGTGACAAGGATGCATTAAAGTAGGGAAACTTATTATAAATCTTTGCCTTGGATTTGTGTGCAGATTTTGGTGTGCTAATCTTTTGCAAGAGAAGAATAAGTTAGCAAGGAGTAAGGACTCAAAGATGAAGTGGCTCTTTAAGGCAAGTAACTATTTCCAGATTTTATCATGGCTCCACTACTTCCATAACCTTGCGGTTGCTAATATAGACTGGGTCAATCTAGTTACCAGGTGTTCCTATATTCTTGAAGCACTAAATATGGTTTATCCTCTTGCATAAATGATGTTGTCGTTCCTATAACTGATTTTTTTATGCTATGTAATGAAGAACCTAGTTTTTAGGTGTTTTGTTTTCTCAATTGCTTTTAAATAAGCTGGAACTTATGATTCTGAGTTAGTTAGATGTTTTGAGGATTTGATATTGTAATCTAGCAAAAAAGTGAATAAACTTTGATATTCTATTTTGTACTTGTGTTTTTTTAATGAATATATGATAGTTCCATATTTTAACATCTGAGTTTTAAATCTATTCACACTTCCATGGTGGCCCACGCGGGAGGTGAATTCCTTGGTCATGTTCAAGTAGGACTTAGTTAAGTTTCTTTGAAGTTGATAAGCACTATTTCTCCTATAGCCATTGGTAGCAGAACCATCGGTTGTTTCTTGCAGCATAGAATTACTTTTGAAGCGTTATTAGTTTACTGTTGAGCATTTCCTTCAAGTTGTGAGTTAAGTTATAGTTTCAGTTCTTAGTATAAATTTCCTGCAGCAATACTTTTACTTTAGTAGTGATGAATTTTGAAGAGAACTAAAGCGTAGACCTTGTAGCTACCATATCAAGCTCACATTCCTAGATTGATACATTTAATGAAGTCTAGTCTAATATTCCAAGTAGACATGTGATAATTTTGAGAAATGAATCACTATTAAAGGATGTCCAGTCCTTGAAGTTACTAGGGTTTTATTCTGACCAACCAATATGCCTCATCTTGATAATTACAAGGGAAAAGGAGACCTCGTTCATTATGTTAAGACATTTCAAATCCTTTGTAGTGATTATGCTCATGACCATCGAATTTTACCCAAACTATTTGCTAGAACTGTTCGTGACAAGGCCTTACAATGGTATTGTTCCTTGCCTCATTATTCTATTGATTCATTTCCAAAACTTGCTAATGCCTTTATTCAATAATTTCAAAATAATATTGGCCCACAAGTGTCTTTGACTGATTTGATGCATTGTAAACATGGTGCTAAGGAAAAATTGACTGAATTTATTGGTAGATTTAAGCATTTAATGCTCATATTTCCTATCATGTTCTTGATAAAGATATTTAGCATATGTTTATTTCAAATTTGCAAAAGGATATTAGAGATAAGAGTCTGCTTAATGAATTTACCCCTTTTCAACAACTTTGTGCAGTGCTTTATCATTATCAATTAAAAGTGAGTCAATTTGAGAGCACCACTCCAATGGCTCCTATTGTAGTTGATAAGAGTGATGCTACTCCTAATCCAAACAAATTTCAAAAATTCAACAACTGTGTCAAGATAAACAAACAAGTGAATGCAGTTGCTGATCAAGTTGTTGTTGCATCTCACAATGCCACTTCTGCATCCACTGCTTTTTGATTAAATCGTATGTTTACTCCTCTTTCTGAATCTTTTCATTCTATTATGAATAGGTTGTTAACTACTAATATGATTACTTTACCTCATATTTGACCTCTTTTACTTGCTATGATTGCATCTAAATCTTTTGACCCTAAAGCTTTTTGTCAATATCATCATCAGAATGGTCATGATACTGAGAAGTGTTATTCTTTAAAACATAAGGTTCAAGACTTAATTTATTCTAATGCCTTTTCTATTGATAATCTTGATGGTAGTGGGAATAAATATGTCTCTCCTCCTAATCAAAACCTTCAAATATATATGAGTCCTTTACCTACACATGATACTAATACCATTGCTCAGCCATCTTCTATGGAAATTATGTATGATTCAAAGATGGATGATCTCAATCACATTGTTAATCAAGTGGAGCATGTTGGTCAATCTATATCTCCACCTCAACATCAATCGCAAATTCAACCTCAAGTTCAATCTCAACTTCAACCAAAACCTAAGCCTAAATTGAAAAATCAACCTAAACCTCGACAACAACCTAAGAATAAAATACCTCACAAACTTTTGATTACCATTGATGATTCTAAGACTATTAAATCTCCTGTGGTCCCCTTTATATTTATGCTAGCATTTCTCAGAAACCTACTTGTGGTTGTCTTGTTGATCCTACATCCTTAGTCAATGTTATTACTGAAGAAAATATTTTTATGAAAAATTTGCAACATGATTCTTATGATACATCTGATGTGTGGATTCAAACTTGGAATGGTTTTATTTATCCATCATTTGGTTCTATTAAATTTTTGGTTGAACTTTGTGGAAAATTTGTGAACACTACCTTTGTTGTTGTTCCTACTTTTGATCAGTTTCAAGTTAAGCTTGGTTTGCCTTGGTTAAATGCCATGCATGTTGTTGCTTCACCTATCCATAAATGTCTTAAATTTGTTCATGATGAAGAAGTGAAGATGGTTAACCATAGTTTATATCAATCTTCTAGGCCCAGAGATTGTGCTACTCTTGATTTCTTTTGGCCTTCTTTACCTAATTCATGTCCTTCTTGACTTGATAATCTGTTCCGCTCATATCAAGCCTATAAGCATTGTAAGATTCTCAAATTAAGTGTACCTCTGATGGATCTTAATCGTGGTCTTTTTCCTACACCTTCTATAACTCCTTTATCTATAGCTTCTAGGTATGTTAATCAAGCTCCTAGTGTTGCTTGTCAATCTGCTGAGAATCCTATTAATCATCTTATAGAACCTGTGAAGGATCCTCTGATTGTTCCTCCTAGTTCTCAACACATTTCAAGTAAATAAAAATGTAATTGATTTGCTAATGAATGCCGTAAAAAGTATCGTGCTCATGCTAAAGCTCATAATTCTATTCTTCAAAATTCTTTACCTTCTTTTGATAAGCCTATGCATGATGTTGTTACTAATAATGATGTTAACATGCATGATTATGATGATTCTATTCATATCTTAGATCCTATTTTGATTAATTTGGATGAAGAAGATACTCTTGATGATGTTAATGATGAATATGAGACTATTGACATTGACATTGATTTACCTAATATGCTTTCATCACAATTAACACTTACACCTAGTATCAAACATGATGATTCTCAAGAGGATCCTTGTTTGGAACTAGCTATCATTCCTACTATGTTGGATATAGTCCCTCTTGTGAGTTACCCACCTTCTCTAAATGATATAGAACAAGATGGGGAGAGTAGGTAACACACTTGAATGGCTTGTCCTTTGTGGTAGATTTTTTGTGTGTTTTCCTATTGTACTGTGCTTCTCTCATGATGTGTTTTCTAAATGTTTTTAGATTCTTTTATACGACCCTTGTTGCTCTTTTGGTGCAAGGTGATAAAGGAATCGAAGCTATTGTACAATTCCTCTATATGTATCTCTATTCTTCCATATGTTTTTTCATGTTATGTTGTACCTGTGCTATTGTTCGTAAATGTTTCCTTGTGTAATCTGCTTGGATTCGAGATGTGGTAGCACTAATTCTTTTTGCTCTCCATGTTATGGTTTGAAAAGATTCTCCTTTGTATATCTTATGTGATCTTCCCTCCTTTGTGATCGTAGTTCTACTTTCCTTGGGGAATGATGTCAATTCATTTGCAATAATATCATATATATAGTATCTTATGATCATACTGACCCCATGGCAGGTAGGTCCCTTCTTTGTTCTTTGTATGTTTATCCGGTATTTCCTTTGATTTGTCTTCATCTGGGGGCATCTCACAGTGGAAACGTAATCAGTGAAGTTGTTTATGTTTTTGTTAAAGCCATTGCTCATGTTAAAGTGTTAGCAATGACTTTAACATGGGGGCATACACTCTGCTCACCTATTGCACACACACACTTTTCGATATGCACATATTATTTTTCAAGATACCTTTTCTCCCTTTTTGGATTAGTGACTAATCCTTAAAGCATGGATTTATATTTTAGGATCTCTTGATCCCTCCAATTTCAAATTTTTGATCCCTTAAGGTCGGAAGTGTCCTTAAGACTAGATCTCTTTTTTTTTGGTTTTACTCTTATGGAATAGAATATTCCTAAGGGTGAATCCTTGATGGATTGACTAGTGAGTAGCCACATTCACTAGGTGGTTCAATTCCATCTTTTTAGTTGCGTTGTTTCCTTGTGTGGTTCACAATAGGACATAAGTTCTCATTGGGCGAGATAATCACACTCTCTCTCTCTCTAGAGATGTCTCTCTTATTGTGATCTTGAAGTTGATGAAGACTTGAGTCCCTAGGGGCTTGAGGTTTCCTTTGTCCCTTTGATTATGATAAGATTATCTTTTCATTATGATTTCCTTTACCAAGAGTGTGCGTCGAGTCCATACTCTTGCTAAAGTGGGGGCTTAATGTATCGTCTTAAAATGGAAGCACTTCCATGTTAAGAGCATTTAGCCCTCTGAGTGAGTGTTTCTGGATCATGTTAAGCACCTTGATAGGGTCTTTTCATGTATCTATTTGTTTCCCCCCTGTTCTACTTCTCTCCTCCTTATTTCCAGCCTTTTTCAGATAGTTTTCTCTAAGAATCTAGAGTTTCTGACTGTCTGGGTCAAAGACGACTTGGTAGGGTCAAGGATGAGCTATACACTAAGCTAAGTTAGGGATGACCTTAACCCTAACCTAGGGTGGTTTCTACCTCATCCCTGATCCCATGTCCATTTTTTAGATTTTTAGGAATTATAGGATGTTGGGTTTCAGAAATATTTCTTTTCCCGCTTCCGGGTTGGCCATTTCAGGTTTCAGAATGGTAAAACCTTAAATTGCATTTAATTTAGGTATATTTATATGGTTTAAGGTTAATTTGGATTTAATTCTCCAATGACGGCCTCTCTAGAAGTTTGTTCCCTAGACCACTATAAAAGGAGGTCTTCCTCTCTCATTTTATCCATCACTTTTCATATCTCAAGTGCAATCAATTGACATCTGATTTTCATGAGAATTTGCAATCAAGTTAGCAAGAAGGAGAAGGAAAGAAAGTAAGCATTCATTCATCTTCAAGCCTAGCATTCAAGCATTCAAGCATTCATCAAGGAGATCCATTGTTAGCAATTGAAGGATTCAATCTCTTTGGAGCCCCCCTTGAAGATTTCTCCTTCCATATTCATCCAATCCTCTTACTATGCAAAGATCCATTCAAGATTGGTGTTGAAGATCTAGTGCCATTGATTGGAGATATCCTACATTCATTTGGAGCATCCATACTTGTGGATTCAAGGATTCAAATCCTCCACAAGGGTTTCAACATAAGCAAGGTAAATAGTTCCATTTACTTTGTTTATTTACATTACAATTTCAATTCAATTTCAAGTTTAATTACTAAATTGAGGTTTGACCAAGGAAAACCCCCCTCATCCAAACAATAAAAACCATTTTTCTTGTAGACCAAGGCACTTTTTTCTTAAAATCTAATTTTTTTTGTATTTTCTCTTTTTTCATTTTTATTCTTTTCATATCATTAAGGTGTTGGAAACTGCAATTGAAACAATTGTTGTATTGTCATTGATGTCAAACCTTAACTAGTAAGACTGTTGCTACTTAGGAAAGTACTATATCTATTTGAGTATTGCTAAGGGGATAGGCAAGGTTGGTAACAATAGCACCTAAGGGAAAGGTTGAGTTATCTTGATACTAAAAAGTGTACTTGACTATGTTGCACATTGATGAGACAATGTATTGTTTATCTTAGTAAGACTAAAGACTAAACTAGTACGCTTGACCGAGCAAAGAATGGAAAAATCATGTTTAAGCCGAGTAATGTTAGTGTCAACCGAGTTAGTATATGTCGAGAAAAATTCTAGTGTCGACTGAACAACAGTTAATTGTCGAGGAAGATAGTGTAAGTCGAGGATAAATTTTTAGCAATGACCGAGCTTTCTACATGAAGACCGAGTAGTTGATCATAGTATTGACCGAGCATCAGCAATTTTATATTTGAAGAGAATTTAATTTTGGAGCCGACATTGTTGAATTCTTGGATTATGTAAAATGTGTTGACTTTATTTATTGATTGTTTGAAAGCAATAAATGCACTGTAAAAAGTTTTATTGTAAATCTTTAAGAGATTTGAAATGATTCTAGAAAAGGAGCCAAAGAACATGAAGTGGGTAGATTCAATGAATTTGACCTAACCCTAAGATCTACGAATGAGATTGAGCGGCATAAGATAAGTTAACCTAATTGAGGAAAGTATAAAGGGTACCTAAGCATTTGGATATGCAAGTGCATGGGTGAACAGAGAATTCTAGAAGATTAGTAAAGTTTTATTGACTAAATAAGTAGAAAAGGCTGAAGGATAATTGTGGTGGTTTCTTGAAGAAAAGTTCCAAGCAGATCAGAGATGGAGATGGAAAAGTTTTAAAGTCAGTAAACCAGCATTAGTGTACAGAATCCGATCTAATATTTGCAAAGTGAGTTGTATATTTTTCAACTAAATATTGCTACTACTTTCTAACCATTGTAATAGTTAAAATCCTTTTAATAGAGGTTGACCTAATAATCATATGTTAAATCCTTTGAACAAGGTTGAATTCTAATGTAGTGTATGTAAGTCCTATGACTAGGCTCACTTTTAACAGGGTGATTGAAATCCTTTAACTGGGTCACACCTGACAGTGTGTATTGTAACCTTTGACAGGGTTGGCTTTTTACCAAGCTCACTTTAGAAGAGTGAAAATAATAGTAGCATGTTACAAAGTGGTTTTTCCCAAATTGGGTTTCCACTATAAATCCTAGTGTTAATACTTGTGTGAATGTTTTGGTTTGAACATTTATGTGTTTTACAAGTTAAGTTACAGCAGGGTAGTGGACTGCATTGTTATATGTTTCTATTATTGAATCAGTGATGACCGAGTTTGATTTGGTTATTGGATCTGATTTAGGGAAAAGTTTGTAAGTTTGTTTTATACATCAGGACCTAAGAACAACTAGTTCACCCCCCCTCTTTGTTGTTGTAAATCATATTAACAATTGGTATCAGAGCTTTGTTGCTTATTATTAGTGTTGACAGAAATCAAGTTTAAAGGGACTTGAAGCAAATGATCAGGATGTATAAGAAGGAGGTATCAAAGCTGAATAAGGAAAACTTCCCTGCATGGCAAAGCTTGATGAAGCTACTGTTAGAAATAGGAAATATTGAGAGGGGGGGTGAATCAGTATTTCACAAGCTTTTACTTTTTCCCACTTATGGATATAATAGATTACTTTAGTGCATACAAAGCATAAGAAACTAAATAGCATACATAACAGTAAATGTAAAGAACTCATAACACATGATATGTTCTTGAGGAAACCCTAGGCAAGGGAAAACTCTGGTGGGGATGGTACCCACAAAGATCCACTAATCAAAAGATATCCAATTAAGGATGTTGACCCTATTAGGAGCCTGTTACAATCATATAGTGTATCAGTCCTGGTTAAGGGACTATAAGCCTTGTTAGAAGCCTCAACCCTGTTAGGAGTTGTAGATACAAAACCTGATTACCAGATGAGCTCACTTCCCAAACAAGTAATAAAAATTTTTACTGATTACAATATGGTACTGCTTACAACTTCCCATCAACAACTTTTGCTGCTATCACAATTTACATATATTACATGTTACATTTCAAGTATGTTTAGTACATCTTTATTTATACAAGATACAAACATAATACCTTTCTCTTGCCAGCTTGCATAACTTTATCCAAGAGTAAACATCTAGGATTTCATCTCTTTATAATATTAGTCATTATTTTGACAAGCAAAATAATCCCTTAATTCATTTACTAGTTATGTCTTCAAAACTGCACTGTCGACTATACTCTATCATCGGTAAAATAGTCATAACTTTTTCCGTACTATCCGTACTCTTCTACACACTGAGATGGGGTATCCTTAGACACCATAGAGTCTATCTTCAACTGTGAAAACTTTTATCATGTTCCAGTGAATGTCGCCAAAACAAACTATATCGAGTGCTCTGTCAAAATCATTGTTTCATAGTTAGACAATTTTAGTCTGCAATCTTCCATACTTACTTTCCAGCTTATGCACTCTTCATAGGGAAAATATATTTCCATAATGACAACATCTATTTACATACCTAAGCCAAATTGCCAACAATCTCCCCCTTTGTCATTGGTGGCAACATATGAGAAAATTGGCTAAGTGTACAAGTCAAAATCTCAAAATTTGTCTCAAAATTGTGGCCATAGTATAAAATAAGTATACTATCCTTATATCTCCTCAAAATATACACATAATCTATAACACTTCATAATACTCCATAGAACTCCCCCTATGATTATCCTTCCTTATCATATATAGACAATTTTCTAAGTATCTCTCCCCCTTTGACAATAATGACAAAATAAAGGGTGGAAAAGGGATATACAAAACTGTGTCAAAACATTTTCCTTACTGTCTTATTTCAAAGCTGGTAGGCTTGCAATACAATCTGAAAAATCTATCTTCCAAGTCTCAAAATCTTTCTCCCATGCCTTCTTTATTGATTCTGCTACATTGAGTAAAGTACTCAATCCATATGCTGCAATTTGACAGGCTTGAAGGGATTCAAAATTGAATTTCTAAAATGTTATCTTAGCAGTAAGACATTCATCTAGCTACTCTTCTATTATAGTCAACTTGATTGAGACATGCTCTCTCAAGATGTTTATTCTGATAATTTTCTTGTTCTTATCATCATTCAAAGTCCTTATTTCATCACATAATTTTATGATCCTATTCTCAACTGTATTGATCTTTATGTTTAGGCTGGCCAAAGAGTTTGTCTCTGCTGTAATTTCATCTTGCTTCTCTTTTATCTTCTTTTCTTCCTCAATTAAAATATTTTCAGATTTTGTACACTGAATGTACAAACACTTTCTAGTCTCAAGATGTTTCCTTAAGTTCTTAATGTGTCTATCAAGGCTGTCAATGTCATTTTTGATATTCTGACTTATATTCTACAACATTTCAGCTTCATAAGCTGCCTGGGCCTTAACCTTAGCAATATCAGTCAAATTAGTGAACTCAACATCAAAAGAATTAATTACCATCTTTGCTCTTTCAAGTGGATCTGAATCAAAGACTTTTGTAGATATGACACTTTGTAGCTTCTTAGTCAAATCTTTCGAACTACCTTCCAAATTCTTAACTTTATTGTTCTTTCCAATAATTTTGTTTAAAGAAGTGATCAACTCTAATTGATCATCGTCATCAACTTCCTTGCTCAAATCTTCAATCAATGTTTCTATTCCTTTCTCCTTTCCAGTCTTAGGAGTAAGACTGATGTCTTCTTGTGGTTCAACAAGTGTATGGGCCTATGTTTCCATTTGCACTTCAGTTTGTGTAGTCTCTGTTTCAATAGTCTTTTCTTTCTCTCCCAAAACCAAATTGTCAACAATGTTATCCAAACTATTGAGTACCACATCATCTGAATCTAAAGTAACTTTAGTTCCTTCAATGTCCATAGATTCTGTGCCAATGTTTATGGAAGAAGAGGGAATATCTTCAACTTCAACTACCTTTGTTGCTGCCTTTACTTGTTCTGAGCTTTGTTTCTCTATTGGTTCTGCAACTAATTGATCTTTGCTATCTTTTCCTGCTACCAAGTTTGCTAGCACTTGCACAACTGCTTGTTCAGTTTCAGTCTTTACTTGCTCATAATGTCCTCCCATTATTTGTATAATTCTTCTTTTGGTTCTTAATAGGGTTTCAAGTGGCTTGAGGATCTATTTAAGATGGTCATCATCTCTTATCTCACAGAACTATCTAATCACATTTTCTCTCATTTTGGTATCTTCTTCCTTTGCTCTCATCTTTCTTCTCACAAGTCTGTTGTACAAATCTTCTGGTATCTTTCCATGAATAGTATCAAATTTCTTGTTTGACAAAATCATATGTGTAACCATTGCATTCTCAAGATTTAATCTATCAAAGGATCCATATAAATCATAGTATTTGTTCATTTTGGTAAAGTCTCCATGCTGCATTATATCTTCATTAACTCTTTCTATCCTTGGTTTCCATGATTTATTATTCATTATCACTTCATCATCTTTTATCTCTGCAACTCTTCTAGGTACTGGTGGAACAACTATTTTCTATCTTTTACCTAGTCCTGAAGCACTTTCCTTCACTCTTTTTCTCGGTGCTGAAGAAAAGAGTTTCTCTGTCTGACTGATTTCTTGTTCCTTCTCAGGTTCTTCAACCTTTACCTTTACTTGAATAGGTTTTGCACTTGATGCCAAGGGTGGGATTGATATTATCTCACTTTGCCTTATTGCTTCTATAGTTTTCTTTGCAATATCAAATTCCTGCTCACTCATACCTGATTCTTTTAGAATTTTCTTTATTGTAGACTCCACTCTCTTCTTTCATTATTTCTCTTCCTTAAGTGTATTTGCTGAACCAAATTTTTCATCATATGTTCCAAATCTGTTGCTATGAGCATCAACTTTACTTTTCAACAATCTACTAACATAACCTTCTGTTTCAACTTCAGAGATTTCATAGCCAAGAGGGTGTATGAATTCATGTCTAGGTTCTACTGCCTCAATGTAAGTGAAATCAATATCAACCATAAAACATATATCATCTTTGTATTTCTCAACTAGGGATGGAGGAATTCTTGATCTATTTACCACAATGTTCTAAAAAATTTTCAACACTAACTTTACACTGTCATTAACCTTCTCAATAAGATGTTTCATGTAAACTTTATTGATTCTTGCCATAGTATTCTCACCATCATTCCATTCAATAGTGTAAGGAAATCTTCTTAGCAAGTGGAAGAACATGTAAGTAACTAATGAGGAAAATCTAAAGTGAGTGTATTTAGCTTTCTTTATCATTTCCAAATTCTCAAACAACTATATTCTCATAATTTCACACATATCCACAAGCTTCTTCTCCACACACATCAAATAAGCAATGTGTACCATACCTGCTGGCATATCATCTTCTCTAGAGCTTCCACAGAACTTTGTTGTCAAAATCTTACACAAGTATTTTACATCATCTTACTTAATCTTACTAATGACTATACCTCTACCATTGTATACTGAACCGGTGTTTTCAATCACAATCTTTCTCATGTTTTTCTCATTTAGTGGAACTGCACCAACTTTTGATAATCCAGTCACATCATGAATTAGGTCTATAGTTATGTCTATAACTTTGTCTTCTAACCAAAATTTACCATTATGTATCCTACTCAAAATGATCTTAGTACACTCCTCATCATCAAATTCATATTTCATAGAGTACTCAATGATTTCATTATTTTCTAGATGTTCATAACCTTTTTTCACTGACATATCTGAGTTGTACAATTTCTTATATTCACCATTAAAATCACTCTCCCTTAGGGTTTCATACTTGCATCCAAGATAACTTTTAACATTCTCTAAATGAAGAACTCCGTCTAGTACGGATGATAAGACTAAACTAGCATCTCTTAAAAACATCAGATTTCCACAATCCATTATGATGCAATTAGTTTCTGGATTTGATTGTGTAAGTTTTTTTAGCATCTCTTTCTGAGGGTTCAATTGGATATTTCTTATTTCTAGGTCTGTTCTTATCCTTAATGTTGTGAATCAATGACACATCCATGATTATATTTGATTACTTAAGCTAATTCAAGATCGTAGTTGGATAAATACCTTAAATTTGCAAAATTAGGGCTTTCGCTAGATCGGCACTTCAAACTTCTACAAATTGCTTCCAAACTTCTTTCTTCACTTCCAAATCACTTCTAATCACTTGATAATCATAATAACTTTGATTTCAATCTTTTAACACTTAGCATTTACTCGATCTGACATCGCATTCAATTATTTTGCCGGCAAAATGCCAAAAAGTTGATTCTGTAAACCTGCAACCATAAATCTTATTGTGACCTTGCAAAACACAATATTTATTTTTGCGCACTTAACCATAGCATCAGTATAACATTAAAAACCTTCATCTAACTGCGTAAAACTTAACTCATTCAAAATCTAATTCTATACTAATTCTAAGTTCCTAAACTACAAAAATTTATATAATTTAAGTGTTTAAAGAAGGGTTAGGTAAAGACTCATTCTTACCTTCAGATACATTACCTTCTTGATTACCTTCAATGTTGAATATACCTCCTTGATCTATGCCTTTAACAAATTTTACTTCATCTTCATTGCTACAGCAACCTTTCTCTTTGTTTCCTGCATTTTCATTCCTTCTTGCATAGTTTCTAGGGTTAGGGTTATGATGATAACCTCCATTGTTCATTCTGCAAAATTTTGTTGTGTGTCCAATCTTGTTACATATCTGACAAGTGATTCCATTGGTTCCATATCTAGGTGTTTGCTAGTTGATTTGTGTCCTACAATTTCTAGCAATATGTCCAATTTTGTTGCATCTAAAACATACTATACCATTTCCTCTTTTCATGTCTTCAGTTGATCTCTAATCTGCATTGTTAGTATTTCTAGGCATTCTTCTATTGTAATTATTCTAAATAACTTTAGATCTTCTACATTCAATAGCTCTATGTCCAAAACCATGACAATTATAACAATAACCATTAAGAGGTTTGAATTGTTTACCTGTACAATCTCTCTTCATATGACCAATAGTATTACAAGTAAAGCATCTACCTTTGAATTCTCTTTGCATACCTTTGGATGATTCTTCTTGCTTCGGTGGTTCTTCTTGCTTTGGTGCATCTTCTTGCTTCGGTGATTCTTCTTGCTTTGGTGATTCTTCTTGCTTAGGTTCATCTTCAGATTTGTTCTCATCTAAGTTCTTTTCTTCACTACTTTCACATTCATTCAGATCTGGTTTCTTGCTTTCACTAACTATCTTCAATATGTTAAATCCAAGACCAATTTTGTCATAAAATGGTTTTCCATAAGATACTTTCTTATCAATCTTTTCACTATTTGAATATAGCCTCTCAAGTTGTTGTTTGGATTGAGTCAATTCACCTTTCACAATTTTGTTGTATTTCTCAAGTTCATCATACTACAGTTTGACTTTATCAAATTCAGATGTTACCTTGCCAAGTTTAGATTTCAGATCTTCATTTTCATTCTTTAAACTTTCATTCTCAGATCTCAAATTGTCATTTCCATCTTTCAAGCTAAGCTTTAGATTTTCTATCTTCAATTCATGTTTAAGGATCACATTTTCTTTTTCTCACAATCTTCAACAAGAATTTCAGATCTTCTATCTTACCTTTCAATTTGTCAATAAGATTCTTTGCATCATCATACTTCCTTTTCAAAGTGTTTCTTTCATCAGTAGGCATATCAATTTTCTCAAGAGCTTCTTCAAGATTCTTCTGTAATTGATCCATATCCATAGAGATCTTACTCAAGCTGCTAAGCTTTCCTTGAATGTTTCTTCTCCGAGTAACTGTGCTCTGATACCAATTGTTAGAAATAGGAAATACTGAGAGGGGGAGGTGAATCAGTATTTCACAAACTTTTACTTTTTCCCACTTATGGATATAACAGATTACTTTAGTGCATAAAAAGCATAAGAAACTAAATATCATACATAACAGTAAATGTAAAGTGATTAAGGTTGGAACCAAAGCTTACAAGAAGTTTCCTGACACTGATGAGGAGAGGGCCCTTTTGGTGAAAGGTAAGAAAGATTACATTGAAATGGATAATATTAATAGCATCTGGGGTTTTGTTATCAAGGTCATTATGGAATATTTTACACTTGAGGGGAGATTTTCTAGGGTCTATAATTACCATTTTGCCCTAGTTAATCATTTCAGACATGACATAAGAATCTCTTTTCCCTACTTTCTTCTCTATTCGCTCAATCAGACCATTACTGATTATAGAGTGAAGAATTTCCCCATCCTCCATGTTGGGCTCATCCTCCTTATTGCTGATTATGTGAGGGATCAGATTCCTGAACCTATCCCTACCCATGTCAAGAAAAGGAATAAAATCGGCTCTTCACCTAGGAAATAGAAACCCAAGAAAGTTCTCTCCCCCTCTGAGTCAGCCCCCTCAAATTCTTTGGATGGTCTGAAGAATGTCAAGAACTTGAGTGATGGCAATGCCTCTATTTCTGACAAAATTGATTTTGAGCCCTCTGCTAGCCCTGTCCGCTCAGAGTCTAGAGGTGTTAAGTTGAATCCTCAGGATAATGTGACCGAGGTTGAGAAGAATATCCAGATGGGTCAAAATGTCAAGCCTAATCCCACTACCCAGACCCCTGAGGAGAAGGACTTGGAGGACCCTGACATTTCTAATGCTATGGGTAGCCCCAAAGATGGCCAGGATAATCAGAATAGAGGGGACAAGCCTAACTCAGCTCTAGAGATTAACAATACTGATGACAAAGACACTTCCGAGATTGAGGCTAAAGCTGATGACAATGATGGAAAATAGGATGATAAAAACTTAATTGATAGAAATGCTAAGGACTTGGGGAACAACAGTTTTAGGGTTATGGAAGAGGAAAATCTGGACTCCCATGACTCCCCCAGTGCCAAAGGAAAACAAGAAAAATGACAGTGAGAGAACCCTTGATTTTAATAGGTCCCATTCTCTTCAAGACAATATCAGAAAGATGGATCTATAGGTAAAAAGAATAGTTATTATGACCCCCCTAGAAATCGCTAAGAACAAATCCATCTATAGTTATAATCTAGACAAGTGGGTGTAGAATGACCTAGTTGAACTAAAGAACAGATGTACCAAACTAGAAAACAAGAATCCTATTATTGAGGAAACTATTGACAAAATCAGGAAGGAGATTTCTCTCAAATCTAATGTCAGTGCTTTTGATTACAGTTTTGATTTGGATGATAGAATTATAAAAGCAGTTGAGACTACCATGATCCCTATCTATGAGAAGACAAGCAGGAATGAGGAGATGCTGAAATATTTGCTCAGCTTGGCTAATACAGGAATGAAGTCTACTCTCGAGAATTTGAATACACTAAGAAAAATGCTGGAAGGAAACAAAGATGCTCCCTTGAGCAACAGAATTGACCTGACTGACTTGAGTCAGCAAATGGGACCTGGCAACAAGACTAGGTCTAATACTAAAAAGAAGCTCAAGATTGCGGATCAGGACATTCAGAGTATGAAAGATAATGTTAAGATCATGCAGGCCCAGTTGGAGGAATCCAAGGGCTTCCTGAAGACTATGTCTTGATCTTTGTGCTGGTGGTCTTCTCTTTTTTGTTTACTGTCCAACATTTTTTGCTTTTTGTTGTGTACAAGCTTATTGAATATTTGGGTTTTGACCCTTTGTAGTCTGTTCCCTTCTTTGGGATAGCTAGTTGTTCTTAGGGATCTCATGCTTATCTTTTGTCTCTATTGTTAAAGGGTTTCGGGGCCCCTTCAAAACCTATTTTTACCGTAATCAAAAACAATAAATGTAAAGAACTCATAACACATGATATGTTCTCGAGGAAACCCTAGCCAAGGGAAAACCTTGGTGGGGATGGTACCCACAAAGATCCACTAATCAAAAGATATCTAGTTAAGGATGTTGACCCTGTTAGGATCCTGTTACAATCATATAGTGTATCAGTCCTAGTTAAGGGACTATAGGCCTTATTAGAAGCCTCAACCCTATTAGGATTTGTAGATACAAAACTTGATTACCAAATGAGCTCACTACCCAAACAAGTAATACAAATGTTTACTAATTACAATATGGTACTTCTTGCAAGTTTGCATCAACAACTTTCACTGCTATCACAATTTACATATATTACATGTTACATTTCAAGTATGTTCGGTACATCTTTATTTATACAAGATACAAATATAATATCTTTCTCTTATTAGCTTGCATATCTTTATCCAAGAGTAAACATCTAGGATGTCATCTCTTTATAATATTAAGTCATTATTTTGACAAGCAAAATAATCCCTTAATTCATTTACTAGTTCTATCTTCAAAACTGCACTATCGGCTGTACTCTGTCATCAGTAAAATAGTCATAAATTTTTTTGTACTATATATACTTTTTTTTGCATTGAGATGGGGTATCCTTAGACACCATAGAGTCTATTTTCAACTGCACAAACTCTGATCATGCTCTAGTGAACATCGCCAAAACAAACTGTATCGGGTGCTCTATCAAAATCACTGTTTCATACTTAGACAATTTTAGTCTGCGATCTTCCATACTTTCCAGCTTATGCACTCTTCATAGGGAACATATGTTGCCATAATGACAACATCTATGTACATACCTCAGCCAAATTGCCAACAGCTACATCTGGCCGGTATTGGTGACACTTCAAAGTATTACATTGAGAATAGCTATGTCTCACCTGTTGCACCTTTGACTGCCGAAGAAATGAGAGCTAAGCAAGAACATAATCAAGTAATGATGGAAATTTCATCTAACCTAAGCTATCTAGAATTTGAGTTTATTAAGGATAGTACAACTGATAAGGATATGTGGGACACACTTGCAAGGATATATGGTGGTGACTTAAATGTACTGAAAGCAAAGGCCGAGAGTCTTAGTGGTAAGTTTGATGAAATGAGAATGCAAGAAGTTCAAAACATTACACAATACTATGGTAGAATAAAAGAAGTTGTGAATGCTATTAGAGGAGCAAATGGGGATATTGATGATGAAACTATAATTTGGAAAGTACTAAGAACCTTGTGTCCTATATATGCTATTAAGATCTCAGCTATTTAGGAATCTAGATGCAACTCTGCTAATGTGCTTACTTTGGAAAGTTTGGTTGGTAAGCTAACTTCTTTTGAACTCTCTAACTATGATAATTTCATTGTTGGAAGCATTCGTAATGTTGAGTCTACTTTCAAGTCACAACTAGTTCTGAACAAGCCAAAGAAAGAAAAAGAAAGATGCGTCAGTGAAAGTGAAATTGATAGTGAAAGTGAAAGTGATAGTGACACTTCTGATGAAGAACTAGAAGATCTAAAAGCTCTTATGGCTAGAAGACTAGGAAGGGGAAAAGGAAAGTATAAAGGTAAACTCCCTATTATATGTTTTGCATGTAATAAAGTTGGTCATATAGCTTCTAGATGTCCTAATAGGAATGATAAAGATGATGAAAAGAAAAGAAAATACAAAGAAAGAAGAGATGATAGAAGCTACCGATGGAACAAAGACTACAAAGGAAAAGGTAAGAAATCTTGTTACATTGCTGAAAAAGAAACTAAAATTGATAGTGATGATTTTGAAATTGAGGTAGTCTATGTTGCAATGAAAGATGAATCTGATGAGGATGAGAAAACTGCATTGATATCCTATGTGAACAAGAATAATAAATGGATTATTGACAGTGGTTGTTCACATCACATGACTGGTGACAAAAATAGGTTTGAGACCCTACATCATTATAGAGGTAAAAGTGTAAAATTTGGTAATGATGCAAGATGTCCTATTAGAGGAAAAGGTTTGATTAAACTGACTGATAAGATATCTTATGAAAATGCATATTGGGTTGAAGGTCTTAATTATAATTTGTTAAGTGTTGCCCAGCTTAACAAAATTGGTTACCAAGGGGAATTTCATCACAAGCAAGCTAAAATATTTGATGCTACTAGAGAACCAATTGGAAGTGGAGATCAGACTAGAGGTAATTTGTTCTATCTTGACCTATCTAAAGAAACATGTTTAATTGCACAACTTGATGATATTTGGTTATGGCATAAAAGGCTATGTCATGTTAACTTTGACAATCTGGTAGAGATAAGTAAAAAGAAAAAGGTAAGAGGTCTACCTAGATTGAAGAAACTTGAGAATGTGATGTGCAAGGAATGACAGTTAGGAAAAATGACAAAGTCAAGTTTCAAGAGCAAATCCTTTACTTTTGAAAACATTTTAGATTTGGTTCATACTGACCTTTATGGACCTATGGGTGTAGAAAGTTACTATGGTGCTAGATACTTTATCCTATTTGTTGATGATCATACTAGGATGATGCATGTAATGTTTCTAAAACAAAAATCTGAAGCTTTTCAATTCTTTAAGTGGTATTTGGCTAAGGTTGAGAAGGAGACAGGTAGGAACTTGAAATGTCTTAGATCTAACCGAGGTGGAGAATTTACATCAAATTAAATTAATCTATTTTACAATGATAGAGGAATTAAAAGAAAGATGTCTGCACCTAAAACACCTCCACATAATGGTATAGCAGAAAAGAGAAACAGATCTATCTTGGATTGTGCAAGGACATTGTTGATTGAAAAGAAAGTGGCACAGAAATACTAGGAAGAAGCTATAAGCACTGCTGTCTACACTCTTAACCAGGTACAGATCAAGAAAGGTACAAATCTGACACCCTATGAATTATGGCATGGGCATGCACTGAGTGTTAAATACTTTTAGAATATTTGGAAGTAAGTGCTATATATTAAAAGACACTAGGAATGGAAAGTTTGATGCTAAAAGTGATGAAGGCATATTCCTAGGATATTCCACAAAAAGTAAAGCTTATAAGTGTTTGAACTCTAACACTAAGAAAATTGTGGAAAGTGTGAATGTCAAAATTGATGAGTATGTAGAAAGAAATGAAGCTGACAGCAAAAGAGAACCAGAAGATTATAGATATTTTGTGTACATTGAGGAAGAAGAAGAGGCAAGTAACAGACTTGCACCTGATGCTGAGTCTCAAGTAAGAAATGTCGAGCAACAGATAGATGTTGCTGAGCATAAGGAAAATAGTACTGAAAGAGAACAAGAACATGTCAAGCTACAAGAAAATGCTACTGAGTATCAGGAAGAGGTTGTCGAGCATTCAGAAGTTGAATCTGACAATCTTGTTGATGAACATGATGAAATAGAGGAGAGAGGAGCTGAACCTATTTTGGAAAAATATGTAAGAAGACATCACAAGCCTGAACATATAATTGGAGACAAAAATACTGGAATTTAGACCAGAAGTAAGACTAAGGATGCAACATGCCTACTGTGTGAATTTGAACCCAAGTCAACCAGAGATGCATTAGAGAGTGAAGACTAGATACAAGCAATGAATGAAGAGATTGACCAGATTGAGAAGAATGATACTTGGACTCTAGTGCCAAGACCTAAAAACAAAAATGTTATAGGAACAAAGTGGGTGTTTCAGAATAAGATGACTAAAAATGGTGAAATCACTAGGAACAAAGCTAGGCTGGTATGCAAAGGCTATGCACAAGAAGAAGGAATAGATTATGGGGAGACATTTTCCCCTGTCGCTAGATTGGAAGGGGTAAGAACTCTACTTGCATATGTTGCTTATAAAGATTTCAAGGTATATCAAATGGATGTCAAGTCTACATTTTTTAATGGTATACTGGAAGAAGAAGTTTACATAGAATAGCCAGAAGGTTTTATTGATCCAAATAGAAGACACATGGTGTGAAAACTGAACAAAGCACTATATGGATTGAAGCAAGCTCCCAAAGCATGGTATGACAGGTTGAACAACTACTTGATACAGATTGGATTTTCAAGAGCAAATGACATAAGCAATCTATACATGACAAATGAAGAAGGTAAAGGTATCCTATTGGCAAAAAATTTTGTGGATGACATTATTTTTGGTGGACAAGATGCATTGTGTAAAAGATTTTCAAATGAAATGCAAACTGAATTTGAAATGAGTATGTTTGGTGAGATCAAATTCTTTGTTGGTTTACAAGTATATTAGACGAAGAATGGAATTTTCATTACATAGTCTAAGTATGTTAATGAAATACTGAAAACTTTTGGGATGGAAGATGCTAAACTAGTGAGTACTCCTATGGTTACTGGACAAAAGTTATCTAAGAATGATGATGTTGTAGAAGTAAATCAAACTTTGTATAGATTTATGATTGGAAAATTGTAGTATGTTGTACATAGTAGACTAGATATTGCACTAGCTATTGGGACTGTGGCAAGATTCTCTGCCAATCCTAGGGAAACACACATGATGGTTGTGAAAAGAATTATGAGATACTTGAAAGGAACTAATGACTATTGTCTATATTATAAGAAGGATGACAAATTTGAACTCAAAGTTTATACAGATGTTGATTGGGCATGAAATGTAGATGATAGAAAGAGTACTAGTGGTGGAGCTTTCTTTCTTGGATAGAGATTAGTCTCTTGGACAAGCAAGAAACAAAATTGTATTTCCCAATCTACTACCGAGGTTGAGTATGTTGTTGCAGTAGTAAACTATACAAATTTGGTATGGATAAAACAATTGTTGATAGGCATGAAAGAAGAAATCACTAAACTTGTTGTTATTTTGTGTGACAACACAAGTGCTATCAATATTTCTAAGAATCCAGTGATACACACTAAGACCAAGCACATTGCAATCAAGTATCATTACTTGATAGAATTAGTACAAGATAAAGAAGTCTAAATGGAATATGTGAATACAAAAGAACAATTAGCAGACATATTCACTAAAGCTTTACCCAGAGAAGGTCATGAGTATTTGAGAAGTCAATTAGGGGTCCTTCCCCTAACTGAGGCTGCCTAGACAAGCTAGGAGCACTGCATCAAATGTGCTACAGCAGAATATTTGACAAATTGATGCAGAAGATTGTCACACTTTAGGGCTGGCCTAGAGTTGTGAAAAGAAGCAAAAACAAGGAATCAATCATAAGCAAGATGATAGAGGGAGAAACAATGAGCTGCACAGCTATTATCTACATCTAATGGATGTATGTTTTAGTTGTTGCTTTGGCATTTTTGTCAAAGAGGGAGATGAACTGATATGATAACACGTGACAATGAAAAGTAAGGGTGATGAACTGAAATGAAGGATTGGGATAGAGGAAGATTTGAATACTTTCGACGGTCACAAAAGTGAGGCTTATAGGATTCTAAATTAGAATGAAGCTAAGGATATTATAAATAATTCTCTGATGAACAAATAAGTTTTTGGATTGGTTGGTAATCCATGTGTTATTTAGGTGATATCATATGGTGTTTCCATCAATGCCAAAGAGGGAGATTGTTGGAAACTGCAATTGAAACAATTGTTGTATTTTCATTGATGTCAAACCTTAACTGGTAAGACTGTTGCTACTTAGGAAAGTACTATATCTATTTGAGTGTTGCTAAGGGGATAGGAAAGGTTGGTAACAATAGTACCTAAGAGAAAGGTTGAGTTATCTTGATACTGCAAAGTGTACTTGACTATGTTGCACATTGATGAGACAATGTATTGTTTATCTTAGTAAGACTGAAGACTAAATTGGTAGGCTTGACCGAGCAAATAATGGAAAAATCATGTTTAAGCCAAGTAATGTTAGTGTCAACCGAGTTAGTATAAGCCAAGCAAAATTCTAGTGTCAACCAAACAACAATTAATTACCAAGGAAGACAGTGTAAGCCGAGGAAATATTTTTAGTAATGACTAAGCTTTCTACATGAAGACTGAGTAGTTGATCACAGTATTGACCGAGCATCAGCAATTTTATATTTGAAGAGAATTTAATTTTGGAGCCGACATTGTTGAATTCTTGGATTATGTAAAACATGTTGACTTTATTTATTGATTGTTTGAAAGCATTAAATGCATTGTAAAATGTTTTATTGTAAATATTTAAGAGATTTGAGATTATTCTAGAAAAGGAGCTGAAGAACATGAAGTAGGTACATTTAATGAATCTGACCTAACCCTAAGATCTACAAATGAGATTGAGCGGCATAAGATAAGTTAACCTAATTGAGGAAAGTATAAAGGGTACTTGAGCATTTGGATATGCAAGTGCATGGGTGAACAGAGAATGTTGGAAGATCAGTAAAGTTTTATTGATTGTATAATCAGAAAAGGCTGAAGGAGAATTGTGGTGGTTTCTTAAAGAAAAGTTCTGAGCAGATCAGAGATGGAGATGGAAAAAATTTTAAGTCATTAAATCAGCATTAGTGTATGGAATCGAATCTGATATTTGCAAAGTGAGTTGTAAATTTTTCAGATAAATATTGCTGCTACTTTCTAACCATTGTAACAGTCAAAATCCTTTTAACAAAGGTTGACCTAATAGTCATATGTTAAATCCTTTGAACAAGGTTGCATTCTAATGGAGTGTATGTAAGTCCTATGACTAGGCTCACTTTTAATAGGGTGATTGAAATCCTTTAACCAGGTCACACCTGATAGTGTGTATTGTAACCTTTGATAGGGTTGGCTTTTTACTGAGCTCACTTCAGAAGAGTGAAAATAATAGTAGCATGTTACAAAGTGGTTTTTCCCAAATTGGGTTTCCACTACAAATCCTGGTGTTAATACTTGAGTGAATGTTTTGGTTTGAACATTTCTATGTTTTACAAGTTAAGTTATAGCTTGGTAGTGGACTGCATTGTTATATGTTTCTATTATTGAATCAGTGATGACCGAGTTTGTTTTGGTTATTGGATCTGATTTAGGAAAAAGTTTGTAAGTTTGTTTTATACATCAGGACCTGAGAACAACTGATTCAACCCCCCCCCCCCCCCCCCCTCTATTTTTCTAAATCATATTAACAAAAGGTGCCTATTTGCTAGGTTTTCACCAAGACAACATCTTTTTGAGGATCATATATGAATGTTTTTGGCTTTCTTCATGCTCAATTTTTCACTATTTTTTATCTTTTTTGCATTTCTGATTTGTTTTCTCTTTTCTATTTTTCAATGTTTTTGGTATTTTTCAAGATCTCTTTTGACTATATACAATAAATAGGATTCTCTCCATCTTATTTTTTGATACTCTATTTTCTTTATACTCTTTCATCTACTTCATGTGTAGAACTTTTTTAGATGAATGCTATTGATAGGTTCTTGCAATTCTTCTCCATCACAATTAGCTAATTTATAGGTGTTGGAAACTACAATTGAAGCAATTGTTGTGTTGTCATTGATGTCAAAACCTTAACTGGTAAGATTGTTGCTACTTAGGAAAGTACTATATCTATTTGAGTGTTGCTAAGGGGATAGGCAAGGTTGGTAACAATAGCACCTAAGGAAAGGTTGAGTTGTCTTGATACTACAAAGTGTGCTTGACTATGTTGTACAATGATGAGACAATTTATTGTTTATCTTAGTAAGATTGAAGACTAAACTGGTAGGCTTGATCGAGCAAAAATGGAGAAATCATGTTCAAGCTGAGTAATGTTAGTGTCAACCGAGTCAGTATATGCCGAGCAAAATTCTAGTGTCGATTGAACATCACTTAATTGTCGAGAAAGATAGCATAAGTTGAGGAAACATTTTTAGTAATGACCGAGCTTTCTACATGAAGACCGAGTGGTTGATCTCAGTATTGACCGAGCATCAGTATTTTTATATTTGAAGAGAATTCAGATTTGGAGCTGACATTGTTCAATTCTTGGATTATGTAAAATGTGTTGACTTTATTTATGATTGTTTGAAAGCATTGAATGCACTGAAAAACATTTTATTGCAAATATTTAAGAGATTTGAGATGTTTCTAGAAAATGAGCCGAAGAACATAAAGTGGGTAGATTCAATGAATCTAACCTAACCCTAAGATCTACGAAGGAGATTGAGTGGAAAAAGATGAGTTAACCTAATTGAGGAAGTATAAAGGGAACCTAAGTATTAGGTATGTGTGTGCATGGGTGAAAAGAGGATGCTGCAAGATCAGTAGATGTTATTGACTATATAAGAAGAAAAGGTTGAAGGAGAAATGTGGTGATTACTTGAAGAAAAGTTCCGACCAGATCAGAGATGGAGATGGCAAAGTTTCAAAGTCAATAAACTAGCATTTATGTATGGAATTGGATTTGATATTTGCAAAGTGAGTTGTATGTTTTTTAGATCAATACTGTTGCTACTTTCTAACCATTGTAACATTCAAAATCCTTTTAACAGAGGTTGACCTAACAGTCATATGTTTAAATCCTTTGAACAAGGTTGCATTCTAATGGAATGTATGTAAGTCCTATAACAAGGCTCACTTCTAATAGAGTGATTGAAATCCTTTAACCAGGTCACACCTAATAGTGTGTATTGTAACCTTTGATAGGGTTGGCTTTTAACTGAGCTCACTTTAGAACAGTGAAAATAATAGTAGCATGTTACAAAGTGGTTTTTCCCAGATTGGGTTTCTACTATAAATCCTAGTGTCAATGCTTGTGTGAATGTTTTGGTTTAACCATTTATGTGTTTTACAAGTTAGATACAGCTGGGTAGTCGACTGCAATGTTATATGTTTCTATTATTAAATCAGTGATGATCGAGTTCATTTTGGTTGTTAAATCTAATTTAAAGAAAAGTTTTTGAAGTTTGTTTTATACATCTAGACCTGAGAACAACTGATTCACCCCCCCTCTCTATTGTTCTAAATGATATTAACAATTGGTCTCAGATTTGTGTTTCTTATTATTGGTGTTTACAGAAATCAAGTTTAAAGGGACTTGAAGCAAATGATTAGGATGTATAAGAAGGAGGTACTGAAGCTGAATAAGGAAAACTTCCCTACATGGCA
This sequence comes from Chamaecyparis obtusa, assembly GCA_027943335.1. Classification (NCBI taxonomy): domain Eukaryota; kingdom Viridiplantae; phylum Streptophyta; class Pinopsida; order Cupressales; family Cupressaceae; genus Chamaecyparis; species Chamaecyparis obtusa. Next base: position 152,911 of record BSBK01008129.1, read on the forward strand.
AAGCTTGATGAAGTTGCATCTGGCTGGTATTGGTGATTCTGCAAAGTACTACATTGAGAATCACTATGTCTCACCTGTCACACCTTTAACTGCCGAAGAAATGAGAGCTAAGAAAGAACATAATCAGGCAATGCTAGAAATTTTATCTACCCTAAGCTATCCAAAATTTGAGGACATTAAGGATTGCACAAGTGCTAAGGAGATGTGGGACACTCCTGAAAAGATCTATGGTGGTGACATAAATGTACTAAAAGCTAAGGCCAATAGTCTCAGAGGTAAGTTTGATGAAATGAGAATGCAAGAAGGTGAGAACATTGCACAATATTGTGGTAGAATAAAAGAAGTTGTGAATGCTATTAGAGGAGCAAGTGAGACTATTGAGGATGAAACTATAATTAGAAAAGTACTAAGAACTCTGCGTCCTATATATGCTATTAAGATCTTAGCTATTCAGGAATCTAGATGTAACTCTACAAATGTGCTTACTTTGGAAATTTTGGTTGGCAAGCTGACTACTTTTGAGGTCTCTAACTATGATAACTTCACTATTGGTAGTATTGGTAATGTTGAATCTACTTTTAAGTCACAATTAGTTCTAGACAAGCCAAAGAAAGAAAAAGAAAGATGCATCAGCGAAAGTGAAAGTGATAGTGACACTTCTGATGAAGAAATTGAAGATCTAGAAGCTCTTATGGCTAGAAGACTAAGAAGGGGAAAAGGAAAATATAAAGGTAAACTCCCTATTATATGTTTTGCATGTAATAAAGTTGGTCATATAGCTGCTAGATGTCCTAATAGGAATGATAAAGATGAAGAAAGAAAAAGAAAATAGAAAGATAGAAGAGATGATAGAAGCTACCGAAGGCACAAAGACTATAAAGGAAAAGGTAAGAAATATTGTTACATTGCTGAAGAAGAAACTAACACTGATAGTGATGATTTTGAAATTGAGGTAGTCTATGTTGCAATGAAAGATGAATCTGATGAGGATGATAAAACTGCATTGATCTCCTATGTGAACAAGAATGAAAAATGGATTATTGACAGTGGTTGTTCACATCACATGACTAGTGACAAGAGTAAGTTTGAGACCTTACATCATTATAGAGGTAAAAGTGTAAAATTTGGTAATGATGCACCATGTCCTGTTAGAGGAAAAGGTTTGATTAAACTAACTGATAAGATATCTTGTGAAAATGCATATTGGGTTGAAGGTCTAAATTATAATCTGCTAAGTGTTGCACAGCTCAACAGCACTGGTTACCGAGTGGAATTTCATCACAAGAGAGCTAAAATATTTGATGCTACTGGTGAACTGATCGAAAGTGGAAAATAGACTAGAGGTAATTTGTTCTATCTTGACCTATCTGAAGAAGCATGTATGGTTGCACAACTTGATGTAATTTGGTTATCGCATAAGAGGCTATGTCATGTTAACTTTGATAATCTGGTAGAAATAAGTAAGAAGAAGAAAGTAAGAGGTCTACCTAGATTGAAGAAACCTGAGAATGTGATGTGTAAGGAATGCCAGTTAGGAAAATGACAAAGTCAAGTTTCAAGAGAAAATCCTTTACTTCTGATAACATTTTAGATTTGGTTCATACTGACCTTTGTGGACCTATGGGTTTACAAAGTTCCTGTGGTGCTAGATATTTTATCTTGTTTGTTGATGATCATTCCAGGATGATGCATGTAATGTTTCTAGAAGAAAAATATGATGCTTTTCAATTCTTTAAGTGGTATTTGGCTAAGGTTGAGAAGGAGATAGGTAGGAACCTAAAATGTCTTAGATTTGACTGAGGTGGAGAATTTACATCAAATGAATTCAATCTATTTTGCAATGAAAAAGGGATCAAAAGATAGATGTCTGCACCTAGAACACCTCCACAGAATGGTATAGCAGAGGGAAGAAATAGATCTATCTTGGATTGTGAAAGGACATTTTTTATTGAAAAGAATGTGGCACATAAATATTGGAAAGAAGCTATAAGTACAGCCATCTACACTCTTAACCGGGTACAGATCAAGAAAGGTACAATTCTAACACCCTATGAATTATGGCATGGGCATGCACCGAGTGTTAAATACTTTAGAATCTTTGGAACCAAGTGCTACATATTAAAAGACAATAGGAATGGAAATTTTGATGCTAAAAGTGATGAAGGCATATTCCTAGGGTATTCCACAAAAAGTATAGTTTATAAGTGTTTGAACTCTAACACTAACAAAATTGTGGAAAGTGTGAATGTCAAAGTTGATGAGTATGCAAGAAGAAATGAAGTTGATAGCAAAAGAGAACCAAAAGATTATAGATCTTTTGTGTATATTGAAGAAGAATAAGAGGCAAGTAACAGACATGCACCTGATGCTGAGTCTCGAGTAAGCAATGCTGAGTGACAGGAAGATGCTGTCGAGCATCAGGAAAATAGTGCCAAAAGAGGACAAGAACATGTCAAGCGACAAGATAATGTTGTCAAGTATCAAGAAGAGGTTATTGAGCATTCAGAAGCTGAATCTGACAATCTTGTTGAGGAACCTAATGAAATAGAGGAGATAAGAGCTGAACCTATTTCGGAAAAATATGTAAGAAGACATCACAAGCCTAAACAAATAATTGGAGACAAACATACTGGCATTCTGACCAGAACTAAGACAAAGGATCCAACATGTTTAATATGTGAATTTAAACCTAAGTCAACTAGAGAGGCATTAGAAAATGAAGACTTGATACAAGCAATAAATGAAGAAATAGACTAGATAGAGAAGAATGATACTTGGAATCTGGTGCCGAGACCTGAAAACAAAAATGTTATAGGAACAAAGTGGGTGTTCCGGAATAAGTTGAATGAAAAAGGTGAAATAACTAGGAAGAAAGATAGGCTAGTATGCAAAGGCTATGCACAAGAAGAAGGAATAGATTATAAGGAGACATTTGCCCCTATAGCTAGATTGGAAGGAGTAAGAACTCTACTTGCATATGTTGCTTATAAAGATTTCAGGGTTTATCAAATGGATGTCAAGTATGCATTCTTAAATGGTATACTAGAAGAAGAAGTTTACATAGAACAGCTAGAAGGTTTTATTGATCCAAACAGAAGACACATGGTATGCAAACTGAACAAAGCACTATATGGATTAAAACAAGCTCCCAAAGCATGGTATGAGAGATTTCATAACTACTTGATACAGATTGGATTTTCAAGAACAAATGACACAAGCAATCTATACATGAAAGATGAAGAAGGTAAAGGTATCCTGTTGGCAAAAAAATTTGTGGATGAAATTACTTATGGTGGACAAGATGCTTTGTGTAAAATATTTTCAAATGAAATGCAAACTAAATTTGAAATGAGCATGTTTGGTGAGATCAAATTCTTTGTTCGTTTACAAGTATATCAGATGAAGAAAGGAATTTTCATTACACAGTCTAAGTATGCTAATGAAATACTGAAAACTTTTAGGATGGAAGATTCTAGACCAGTGAGTACTCCTATGGTTACTAGACAAAAGTTATCTAAGAATTATGATGTTGCAGAAGTGAACCAGACTTTATACAGATCCATGATTGGAAAATTGTAGTATGTTGTACATAGTAGACTAGATATTGCACTAGCTGTTGGGATTATGGCAATATTGGCTATCAATCCTAAGAAAACACACCTGATGGCTATGAAAATAATTATGAGATACTTGAAAGGGACTGCTGACTATGGGCTATATTACAAAAAGTATGAAATATTTGAACTAAGAGTATATACAGATACTGATTGGGTAGGAAATGTAGATGACAGAAAGAGTACTAGTGGTGGAGCTTTCTTTATTGGATAGAGATTAGTCTCCTAGATGAGCAAGAAACAAAATTACATTTCCCAATCTATTGTTGAAGCCAAGTATATTGCTGCTGTAGTAAACTATTCAAATTTGGTATGGATAAAACAATTGTTGGTAGGCATGAAAGAAGAAATCACTAAACATGTTTTTATTTTCTATGACAACACAAGTGCTATCAACATTTCTAAGAATCCAGTGATGCATACTAAGACCAAGAACATATCAATCAAGTATCACTAATTGAGAGAATTGGTACAAGATAAAGAAGTTCAAATGGAATATGTGAATACACAGGAACAATTAGCAGACATATTCACTAAAGCTTTACCTAAAGAAGCACATGAGTATTTGACAAGTCAATTATGGGTCCAACCCCTAACTAAGGCTGCCTAGTTAAGCTAGGAGCACTACGTCAAATATGCTATAGCAGAATATTTGACAGATTGATGCAGAAGATTGTCACACTTTAGGACTGGCCTAGAGTTGTGAAGAAGAGAAAAGAAAAGAAATCATTCATATGCAAGATGATAGAGGGAGAAACACTGAGCTACACAAATAATATCTACATCTGATGAATGTATGTTTTAGTTGTTGCTTTGGCATTTTTGTCAAAGAGGGAGATGAACTGAGATGATAAATAACACATGACACTGAAAGGAAAAGTAAGGAGATGATGAACTGAAATGAAGGATCGGGATAGAGGGAGATCTGGATATTTCTAATGGTCATAGAAGTAAGGCTAATATATTCTGAATTAGAATGAAGCTAAGGATATTACAATTTTTTTTTGATGGACAGATAAGTTTTTGGATTGGTTGGTAATCTGTGTGTTATTCAAGTGATATCATATGGTGTTGCCATCAATGCCAAAGAGGGAGATTGTTGGAAACTACAATTGAAGCAATTGTTGTGTTGTCATTGATGTCAAAACCTTAACTAGTAAGACTTTTTCTACTTAGGAAAGTACTATATCTATTTGAGTGTTGCTAAGGGGATAGGCAAGGTTGGTAACAATAGCACCTAAGGAAAGGTTGAGTTATCTTGATACTACAAAGTGTACTTGACTATGTTGTACAATGATGAGACAATGTATTGTTTATCTTAGTAAGATTGAAGACTAAACTGGTAGGCTTGACCGAGAAAAAATAGAGAAATCATGTTCAAGCTGAGTAATGTTAGTGTCGACCGAGTTAGTATATGCCGAGCAAAATTCTAGTGTCGACCGAACATCAGTTAATTATCGAGAAAGATAGTATAAGCCGAGGAAACATTTTTAGTAATGACCAAGCTTTCTTTATGAAGACCGAGTAGTTGATCATAGTATTGACTGAGCATCAGTATTTTTATATTTGAAGAGAATTCAGATTTGGAGCTGACATTGTTGAATTCTTGGATTATGTAAAATGTGTTGAATTTATTTATTGATTTTTTGAAAGCATTGAATGCACTGAAAAACATTTTATTGTATATCTTTAAGAGATTTGAGATATTTTTAGAAAAGGAGCCGAAGAACATAAAGCGGGTAGATTTAATGAATGTGACCTAACCCTAAGATCTACGAAGGAGATTGAGTGGAAAAAGATGAGTTAACCTAATTGAGGAAGTATTAAGGGAACCTAAGCATTAGGTATGTGTGTGCATGGGTGAAAAGAGGATGCTGGAAGATCTGTAGATGTTATTGACTGTATAAGCAGAAAAGGCTGAAGGAGAAGTGTGGTGATTGCTTGAAGAAAAGTTCTGAGTAGATCACAGATGGAGATGGCAAAGTTTCAAAGTTTGTAAACCAGCATTTGTGTATGGAAATGGATCTGATATTTGCAAAGTGAGTTGTATGTTTTTCAGATCAATACTGCTGCTAATTTCTAACCATTGTAATAGTCAAAATCCTTTTAACAAAGGTTGGCCTAACAGTCATATGTTTAAATCCTTTGAAAAAGTTTTCATTCTAATGGAACGTATGTAAGTCCTATAACAAGGCTCACTTCTAGTAGAGTGATTGAAATCCTTTAATCGGGTCACACCTAACAGTGTGTATTGTAACCTTTGACAGGGTTGGCTTTTAACCGAGCTCACTTCAAAAGAGTGAAAATAATAGTAGCATGTTACAAAGTGGTTTTTCCTAGATTGGGTTTCTACTATAAATCCTAGTGTCAATTCTTGTTTGAATGTTTTGGTTTAAACATTTATGTGTTTTACAAGTTAGATACAACTGGGTAGTCGACTGCAATGTTATATGTTTCTATTATTGAATCAGTGATGACCGAGTTGGTTTTGGTTGTTAGATCTGATTTAAAGAAAAGTTTTTGAAGTTTATTTTATACATCTAGACCTAAGAAAAATTGATTCACCCCCCCTCTCTATTGTTCTAAATCATATTAACAATAGGTTCCTGTCCCAAAAGATAAAGTGATCACAAAAGGTCCTAGCCAATTTGCATCCTATTTCCCTTTCTTTTCTCTTTCTACTTGATTCTTGGGATTTTCTCACAAAACTAAGTGACCTATTTGGAATGTTCTTGACTTGATATGCTTGTTATAGGTCCTTGACATTATGTTCTGATATACTTTTAAGTGATCAAAGGCTTGTTGTTTTTCATTTAGCGGTTCTAGTTCATGTAACCTAGCAACTCTATAATCTTCCTCACTTATCAAACCATGTAGAGATACTCTTAAGGATAGAAGTTCTACCTCCAAAGGTTAAATTGCTTCTATTCCAAAGACTAAGGAAAATGGTGTAGCTCCTATTGGTGTTTTGATGCTTTTCCTATAATCCCATAGAGTTGGGTTTATTTTCATATGCCAATCTCTACCTGAATTGTCCACCATTCTCTTCAATATTTTTAAGATGTTCATATTCATTACTTCAACTTTCCCATTACCTTGGGGGTAATATATTGAAGATGAGTGATGTATCATTTGAAACTTTGTCCATAGCTCTTTCAAATCCTTATTTTTGAAGTTTTTAGCATTGTGGGTTATGATGGCATGAGGGACACCATATCTACATATTATGTGATTTAGAATAAACAAGGATATTTTCTTTCCTATGGTAGTTGATAAGGGTACAGCTTCCACCCATTTGGTAAAGTACTCTATTGTAGTGATAATGAATTTATGACCATTTGAAGATGGTGGATAAATCATCCTTATTAAGTCTAAACCCCATTGATAAAATAGCCAATGCATCATCATAGGATGAAGCTCTTGTGTGGGTACATGGATCAAGTTCCCATGATATTGACACTTTCGATAGTTTTTTGCAAAGTGACAAGCATCTTTATCCATGATAGGCCAAAAATATCCTATCCTAAGAAGTTTCTTAGCTAGGGTTAAACCATTCGAATGTGACCCACAAATCCCCTCGTGAATTTCTCATAAGGCTATATCTGATTCCTCTTTCTCTAGATGTCTAAGAAGCATTCTATCTAGACTCTTACGATATAATGTATCAGATATTAAGGTATAATGAGAGGCTTGTCAAATAAAGATTTTCTTTTGATTCCTAGTTTGGTCCATAGGTAGGATTTGGTCTTTTAAGTAGGTATAAATGTCTCCATACCAAGGTGATTCATGTCCAATTAACAAACAAATGGTATGAGGATGGGTAGGGTCAAATGCGGGCTGCTCAACTTCTTCTACCAGGAATTTATATCTGGTTCTTTGATCTAGTATTTGGAGAGGTGATGCCAAATTTTCCATTGCATCTTCTGCTTTATTATTCTCTCTTGGGACTTTCTCAAATGTAATGAGAGTGAAGTACTTCTTGAGGTTCTCAATCATATTTTTGTAAGGTATTAACTTGTCATCTTTAGTCTGATATTCATCATTGATTTGATTGATAACTAGTTGTGAATCTCCATAGACTTGTAGTTCTGTCACTTTCCATTCTAATGCTAGTTTCATCCCAATGACCAATGCTTCATACTCAGCTATATTATTTGTGCATGGGAATAGAAATTTGTATGATTTTGGAATTGTAGACCCTTTTGGAGCAATCAAAAGTATGCCTACTCCTAATCCATGTTGTGTATAGGAACCATCAAAATATAGTTGTCATGTTTTTGCTTCCACATTCAAAATTTCAAAAACTGGAAATTCTACTTATATTGGGTGGTCATCTTGTAATGGTGACTCCGCTAATTGATCAGCTATGACTTGGCCCTTGATAGATTTATGATCCACATATTCTATTTTGAATTCACTTAGCACCATGACCCATTTGGCTAGTCTCCCATTCAATGTTGTTTTGCTAAGAAGATATTTCAAGGGATCAATCTTTGTGATAAGTTGAATTTTGTGGGATAACATATAGTGGCGTAATTTTTGGGAAGAAAAAACTACGGCCAAACATGCTCTTTCAATGAAGGTGTAGTTCAACTCATATTTCACCAAAGTTTTGTTGATGTAGTATATGGCCTTTTCTTTTCTTGATTCATCTTCTTGTGCCAAGAATGCCCCTAATGAATGTTCGGTCACTGAAATGTATAGAATCAAAGGCTTGCCTCTTATAGGTGGCATCAAAGTTGGAGGGTTCATTAGATATTTCTTCAACAAATTGAAAGCTTCTTCACATTTCTCATCCCATTTGAAAACTTTCCTTTTGAAGGAGTTGGGTGAAATTATGGCACTATTCTGCTAATTGAGAGATGAACCTTCGAATGGATTGTATCCTACCTTGAAGAGATCTCATCTAAATTATGTTTCTAGGTGCTTCCATTTCCATGATGGCTTTGACTTTGGCGGGGTCTACCTCTATTCCTTTTCCTGAAACAATGTACCCTGGTAGCTTTCCTGATTAAACACCAAATGCACACTTCTTCAGATTTAGCCTCACTTTAAATTGCTCCAATCTTACAAATATTTTCTCTAAAATGGGTAGATGTTCTTCTCTTGAGTGAGATTTAGCAAGTATATCATCTACATAGTCCTCCATGAACTTATGCATCATGTCATGGAATATGGTTGTCATGGCTCTTTGATAGGTTGCTTTGACATTCTTTAGACCAAAAGGCATAACTTTCCAATAGAATTTCCCTCATGCGCATGTGAATGTTGTCTTGTCTTGATCTTAGGGTGTTATCTTTATTTGATTATAACCACTAAACCCATCCATAAGTGAGAACATTTAATGTTCTGCTATCAGATCCATGATGGCATCTATGCTTGGTAACGGAAAGTCTTCTTTAGGACATGCAAGATTGAGATCCCTAAATTCCATGAAAATTTTGATGGACTTGTCTTCTTTTGAAACTGGCACAATGTTTTAAATCCATTGGGCATAATCAATGGCTCTTATAAACCCCACTTTCAACAATTTTCTAACTCCACTTTTACAAGTAAAGCTATGTGTGGATGCATCTTTCTTAATTTATGCTTTACCGACCTTACTCCTTTTATGTTCAAATGCTACATGATTAAATTTGGATCTAATCTTTGCATATCATCATACAACCATGCAAAATTGATTTGTTTTTCTTTAAAAAAATTGATGAAGTCCCTTCTCTCTTCACTAGATAGAGATGTTGCTAAGTGTATGATCTTTGGTTCTAATTCTGATCCAATGTTCACTTTCTCTATTGGTTCAATAAAGATAGGAGATCTTTCTTCATAGTTCTTAGGTAAAGTATCCAAACTCCCTTCTTTAGGTGCCTCTATTGGGATTTCACCTTTGGAATCATTCTTTATTCTTTCTCTTTTTGATCTAATGTTGCCACAAGGTGGTTTTCAACATTAGATTCTTACCATTTTATTTTATTTTTGTTTTTTTCATTTTTAATTGAATTGAGAGTTTGGATAATTTCCTTTGTCACTTCTTCCTGATATTCCATGGTAGAAGAAGGTTCAACCACATTTAGGTATTGGAACACTAAGTTATCATTTAAAAAGGTAGGGAGGATGGTAGGTTCAATGGAATCCCATTTGATTAATTCTGAATAGATAAGGATCAAAGGATCAATTCTTTGGTTTAGTCTAATGGGGTTTAAGGAAATGACTTCATTTGAAGGTTTGAACATTATTTCACTTAAATCTATAATATGTGCTTCTTCAAGATGCTCTAGAGAACTAGGGTCAAAATCTTCCTCACTAGAATCCTCTATGGTTTATGTTGGGTAAAAATCTTGTGGATTAAACATAATGTTAGATTCTTCCATAGCAGGTCTCCATGATGGTACATAGGGTTCTCCTACCCATTTATTTATTTCAATTTCTTGAATTGGGACATTATCTAAGATAGCTTGACTCAAACTTGAGGCTTGATTATGATTTGATTATGAGGCTTGTTCCTTTCCTTTGCTAGGAGTGTAGGCGTGAATGACATATATTTCCTTATCTTGGCATGACTCACTTGACAATGAGTCCCATTCCCAATTGTTGTAATCCTTATCACTTTGAGAACCTAATTGTAAAATTTGGTCATAGACCTTAGGATAGTTCTTTTGAGTGTACCCTTGTTCTAGGTATCCTAATCCAGTCTTTTATTTTCTATCTCTCCATGTCATTTCAATGGGTTCAATGAGTCCTTCTTTTCTTGTTCCTAAAGGTCCTTGTCCTTTGTATCCTATTTTATACATGATTTTAAATCCTTTCCCATATTGATGTGTGGGAATGCTTACATTTTGGATGTGCTTTTCATGTGCACTTGATTCCTCCTCCTTGTATAGCCAATTTAGAATTTCATTGTCTTCTTCCTCCATGAATGAAGATGTATTTTCTCTGACAAAGTGATCATTTTATTTATGAGGTATATTGGATGGCCTTCCATATGATTTTGGAGATAAGGGTAGGTCCATCATAGATATGGAGTATTCACCTATACCCTTTTGTTTGATTTGACATTGCTTTTCAAATTTTTTCATCATATGATCCATTTTTTGGTAATGTGCATCTTTGGTGTAGATTTGAATAGATTAAACTTGGTCTTCTTTTTGCTTCTCAAGAGTAGTTTCCTCACTAACCTCATCTTTTCCTTTTTTCAATGTAGCTAGGTTAGTAGGACTTTGGATGTTTTCAACAACAACTTCTTTTTCTTCTTTTTCTTTTCCCTTCAAAGTTGGAAGATCTTTTGAACTTTGACCTTGCTCTATTCTTTGAGGAATAGACCCTTTTGTATTATGTGGGACTAAGGAACCATTGATAGGCTTCATCTTATTACAATATTGAAAGGGGTTTGAGTCCCCGCTTACCATGATTTCTTGTCCTAGATAGGGGAATTTGAGGCATTGGTGGTAAGTCAAAGGTACGACCTACATTTCATGGATCCACAATCTCCCTAACAAAATATTATAAGTCATCTTTAGGTCTAGGACTTGGAAAATGGTTTCTTTCTACATTGGACCAACTCTGATAGGAAGTATTATGACACCCTTAGAAGCTCTCTCTTCATCATCATAGGCTTTTATGGTTATCTTTTTCTTTGGGTCAATAGCCTCCTCAAAAAATCCCAAGGCCTTTACCAATTTTAGGGTACAAATATTTAGGCCAACTCCTCCATCGATGAGGACTCTTTTCACTTTATACTTATGAATGAGGACCTCTATATGCAAAGGTAAGTTTTGTGGGTGGTTTAATGACATATTATCTTGCTCTAAAAAAGATAGGCAATGGGGTGCAACAAGATGTCCTACCATGTTTTTAAATTTGTCTGCATCTAAATTTAGAGGCACATTAGTCTCTACCAAGGCTTTTTCTAGAATCTCGTTGTGAGTTGGTGAGAGCTTGAGAAATTCTAAAATAGAGATCTGAGCAGAGGTTCTTTTTAATTGGTCTACCAAATTATATTTTTTTGATGATGAAGATGAGGTTTGATTTGGTAGAACAATTCTAGGGGCATTTCCAGGTAGAGTAATTTTTTATGATTTCCCCCTAGTTACAACATTAGATGTTTCTTCCCTTGGCTTCTCTTTTACCATGATAACATTTATGGTATTTTCATCACTATATAAAGTATTAATGATTTTATCATAGGTATGAGAAAAGTTGACTTTCTCATTACCTCTTTTATCATTTTTATTGGTGTTTGATGACTTGCCCTTTTTTCATGGTTTAGGAAAGAATTTTTGAAGGCCATATGATCTTCATTGTTTTGGGCCCCTTCAACATTTATCATCCCATCATCAATTAGGTCTTGCACAAGGTGTTTCAATTTCATGCATTCATGGGTTTTATGGCCCTTATTACGATGGTATTCACAATGGTGAGAATCATTCCACCAAGTTGGCTTAACTTGGGGTTCATATGGCCTTAACTCGGGTAAGATAATGATTTTGTTGGCCACCAAAGTCCTTAACACATTTTCCAATGGTTCACCTAAAAAGGTGAATTTCCTCTTTTGATACGTGAAAAGAAAGGCTTAGGTTTGTTGACATTGAATTATTGAAGGGATTATTGTTAGCATTGTTCTTGTTATTGTTGGAATTGGTATTATTGAAAGGAGCTTTGCTTGTTTGATTCACATTATATGTCAAATTTTCTCCACTTGATAAATTAAAGGGGATAGCTTTTAAGTTGTGTGCCTCCACAACTCCATCATTCACAAGATTTTTGTTATTGTTTTTCAACCATAGTTTAGGTTTATCATTGTGATTGTTGGCTCCTTTATTGTTTTTATAATTAGATACATAATGATTATTATTATTAGTATTGGTATAGAGTTTATTGTCTTTGAACAATTTGATCTCTCCCCTCTTAACCAACACATTCAATTTTGATCCCATTCTCAATAAGTTTTTCTAATGTAGGGGGACATTGAAGTTGGAGCCTATAGTTCATCTTTGCATTTAAGTTGTTCATAAATATTTCCACTTTCTCCTTCTCAGGGATACTTCATGGATATCTTGCAAAAACTATCCTCCACCTTTGAAGGAACCCTAGGAAAGATTCACCATCTTTTTGTTTCGTATCACATAGTTTGAGCATGGTAATTGCATGTTCAATGTTGTAAGAATAATGGATTACAAATTTAGAGGCTAACTCCTAGATAGTCTTTATCCCTTGCGGAAGTTTGGAGAACCATTCCATGGCTTTCCCTCCTAAACTTCTTGGAAAAATTCTCATTAGGTATGTGGTGTCATGCATAAATTCAATGCTTAAAGTACAAAACTCTCTAAGATGATCCTATGGGTCTAATTTATCCATGTATTTGTCATACTTAGGAAAAACTACATTGGTAGGAAAAGGTACCATAACTAAGCTTTTGTCAAAAAGGAATGGGCATAAAGCCTCGATAGAGAATGGCTTAGGTTTGGAGGCCTTTTTCATTAGGTCAATCTATGCTTGGAACATTTTCAATTGTTTAGTCATAGCACTCATCGGATTATCTTCTTCTTGGTTTTTCTTGAGTTGATCCACATCATAATCATGTGGGAGCTTTAACCCTACTTGGGATAGGGTTAGGAAAAATTTCTCCCTATCTCTATGTATTAGTTTATCCACAACTTCAAGAAAGTCATTATCTTGGGCCACTCGATTAGCTCTTGCTTCAAGTGTCTCCTTAGGTCCTTGGTTAGCATTATTGATATTGTCATTGTTTCCTCCATGATGGTAATCATGAAATGTGGAGTTTTTATCCATTGATTTGAGTCTCTTTTCAAATAGATTTGGGAGACTATCCCCTTGGTTATGATTGTTGAAATAGCTTTGATATTCAAATTTGGGGACTTCCTTTGCAATGCAAGTGTTGTCCTCTTGTAAAGATAGTTTGATTTTATGGGAGCATGTAGAAACCGGCATCCAACAAGGTTGGATTTCAAATCATTTTCCCCAATTTGGTAATTGTTTGTCTTTATGAAGAGATTTTAAAATATAAGATGAATTTTCAAATGGATGTCTCTTACTTTTTCTATGTATTTTTCAAATAAAACAACCACAAGTACACTTATTCTTTTTAACCCTCTACACAAATTTTTTTTGAATTTGTAAGGATGTTATCATGGGTTTTTGCACAAAAAGATACTTCAAGCAATCAACCTAGCTCACAATTTGGTTCATAAACATGGCTCTATAACGTAGTCTTTGCTAAGTTAACAAGGTATTTAATCAAGATTCCATTCAAAATGGATATTGAACTTTCATCCTCCAAGTATATTAAGAGGCTTCCCACCACTGGTATGTTAGAGTTTTGTGCAATCCCAAAGGACTAATCGAGGAAGTTCAAAAATTTAACACCATTTTGTCACACACCCCATTAAGGATGCATGCATTTCATTTTATAGTGGGTTGGATGATAGAGACAAAGGCAATTGTATCCCACTTTGGGTTGTCCCTCTCACTGGCCTCGTTAAGGAAAATTTTGGGAGGCAAGCCCACTATAGATCTAGCATGTTCATTTTGAAAGCAATAAAGTGGAATAAAGAGAGTTTTTGGGAGTTTGATTTGTTAGAAAGTAAAGTCCACCAAGATAATTGAGAGGGGGGGGTGAATCAGTTATCTCATAATTATAAATTTTATCAACTTTAATAGATTTTAACCATGTAAGAAATATAATTACCAACCATAGAAAGATATTCATACACAATAACACAATGACACAAGATATGTTGACTAGGGAACCTCTTGATCAAAGAGTAAACCCCGGTGGGAATGATGCCCACAAAAGATGCACTGATATGAATATTCCTTATGAAAGGATGGAATCTGCTAGGAGTCTTATGAAATACATTTAGTACATATGAATCCCTGTTAGGAGATTTTGAATCCCTGTTAAAAGATTCTAACTCTTTTAGGACTTATGGAAGATAGAAGGACCCATTGCCCAAACAGATTCAATGGAAACATTACTAAACACACTGTCCAATTGATCTCTAGATTATTCAACATAATAATATCAAATCATTACTAATCTCAATAATATGTTACCTCTTCTCTGACTATTCCAAACCACACTCACTGCTACACCAAATCTCAATTTCAGATCTCTATACCTCGCATGTCTTCCTTCATAAATTCGCTTTCACACTCATTCACTTTATCAATTCCATTCATCTCTACCTATCTCTCTATTACAACAAGGAAAAACATTCCTTCCTTTATACCACACTCAAGTAATTACAAATGAATTGGCATCCAATTACAAAATAAAAGTTTCCACATGTTACATGAAAAATTACACAAAATTGTCAGCTTCCAATTAGAATAATTCTTCACTCATGTGACATTGAAGTTTTTGCTATCATCCATGTTACTAAAAATATGTCTTCGACTTCTTTTTAACTGCACAAAACTAGATTCCATCCCGATTAGGAGATATCATCTGATTTCCACAAACTGCTACTCAGGAACACTGCCTAAATACTGCTTCCACCAAAATGCTCATAACATCCATGAATAAATGAATTACTATTTGTGCTCTTAACCATGAATATATAACATATCAAAGAGTAAATCCTCAACATCGCATAGCTTGATCTGCAATATCCCACGTGCGCTAATCAAAACATTGTTTACTCTTCAACAAATATTTTCAAATCCTCTTCATCAATCAAATCTTGCTTCGTTTTCATATTCAGTTCTCTCCAACATATGGTACAAATGGTTTTTCATGTACACTTCTCCCCCATTGACATCAATGACAAAAATTTCATTATTATGTAAACAACAACTCTAATGTCAAAAGACACTGTTCAGAAAATACATTCACTAGAGTCCTCATGACTCAGCTCAGATACACATACTCCCCCATAGAGGAAGTACCAACATCTAATCTAGAAGAAATATAAGGCTCATATACCACTAGACGGATGCAACCAATTTGCATCACTTCTCAAAAGTAGGGTGGGGCATAACCCCAAGCATACCTCTTAGATACTCTTGAATGTATCCTTAGGCAAAGGCTTTGTAAATATATCTGCAATCTGCTCCTTTATGCTTATGTACTCAAGTCTGACTTCTTTCTCATCAACTTTCTCTCTTACTACATGATACTTAATCTCTATATGCTTTGTTTTAGAATGTAATACAGGGTTCTTAGACATACTAACTGTGCTGGTGTTATCACAATGTATAACAATAGGTTCAACAAACTTTATTCCAATATCCTTTAGCATCTACTTCATCAATATTATCTGGTTGCAATTGTTTGCTGCTGCTACATATTATGCTTTTCTTGTGCTCTGTGAAATACAATTCATCTTCTTTCTTAGCCAAGAAACCAATCTTCCTCCAAGGAAAAATGCTCCACCACTGGTGCTCTTTTTATCATCAACACTACCTCCCCTCCCCAATCAGCATCTGTATATGTGCATAGGGTTAAATCATTAGAATTTTCATACCACAATACATAGTCCATTGTGCCTCTTAAATATCTTAGTATCCTCTTTATTGTTGCATAATGTGATCTCTAGGTTCAACTTGAAATCTTGCTACAATTCCAACTGAATGTGTTGTATTAGGTCTTGTATGTGTCAAGTACTGGAATCCTCCAATCATAGATTTGTACTTCTTCTGTTCAATTGTAGGAGTCTTATCTGTGTTAGATAATTTATGTCCAGTTACCATAGGTGTTCCAATTAGTTTACAGTTCTCCATTCCAAATCTCTTTAACAAATCATTCAGGTACTTTGTCTGGCTTACAAAGATACCATCACTCTTCTGTGTTATCTGTAATCCCAAAAGTATTTCATTTCACCAATCATACTCATTTCAAATTCAATTTTCATTTCATCAGAAAATTTATCACTAGCTTCATCTTCTCCTCCAAAAATAATGTCATAAAAAAAAATAACGATAATTAAAAAACCATTTTCAATTTCTTTTGTGTACAGGTTGCTATTAGTTGTTCCTTTTGTAAATCCCACTTTTAACAAATACTTATCCAATCTTGCATACCAAGTTCTAGGTGCTTGATTTAGTCCATATAAGGCTTTCTTCAGTTTACATACCATATCTCCTTCTTGAGTCAAACGAAAACCTTCATGCTGCTCAATGTAGACTTCTTCTTCCAATTCTCCATTAAAAAATGCTAACTTCACATCCATCTAATATACTTTGAATTTCTTAAAAGCTACATGGGCCAAAAACATTCTTATTGCTTCAATTCTTGTGATTGGTGCAAAAGTTTCTTCATAATCAATTCCTTCTTGCTGTGAGTATCCCTTACATACCAATCTTGCTTTTTTTCTTACTACTTCTCCTTGTTCATTCATCTTGTTTCTGAATACCCATTTAGTTCCAATAACATTCTTATCTTTAGGTCTAGGGACCAATTCCCATGTCTTGTTCTTTTCAATTTGATCTATTTCTTCTTTCATAGCTTTAATCCAATGTTCATCTTCACAAGATTCACTAGTAGATTTAGGTTCAATTTGAGAAATCAAACATAACTATTCTTGTACCTTATTTCGAGTTAAAAATCCTCTGTCTATGCTTCCAATAATCTTCTCAACAAGATGATTCCTTCATAAGTTCCTGTTAGGTGTCACTGTCTCAAATCTCACTTCAAGTGTCGGTTCTTAAATGATTTCACTGTGGCTTTCATTCAACAAGTCACTGTCAATTTCATAGAATAATTCAGTAGTTTCAGTGTTAGGTTTAGGATGAGTTCCTTCATTAGATTTATAATCAAGCATTCTTTCCTGAATTTTGAACTTTTCATCAACTTTAACATTTGCGCTCTCAACAATAGTCTTAGTTCTCTTGTTATAACATCTATAGGCTTTTCTCTTCAAAGAATAACCAAGAAATATACCTTCATCACTTCTTGGATCAAACTTTCCAATATCATCATCTCTCTTTATATAACATTTTCTTCTAAAAATTCTAAAATACTTAACTGAGGGTGCATGTCCAAACCATAATTCATAGGGTGTCTTGTTTGTGTCTCCTCTGATTTGTACTTTGTTTATTGTATAGACTGTTGTGTTCACTGCTTCTCTCCATAATATCTTCACCAAATCATTCTCAAATAACATAGCTCTTGTTGCTTCAGTCACTGATCTATTTCTTCTTTCTGCAATACCATTTTGTTCAAGTGTTCTAGGGGTTGAAAATTGTCTCTTAATACCATTCACTTCACAAAAGGTGTTAAAATCTCTAGAAGTAAATTCTCCACCTCTATCAGATCTCAAACATTTAATTTTCATTTCGGATTCACTCTCAAATTTATTCTTAATGATCTTAAACTTATCAAATGCTTCAAACTTTCCTTTAAGAAATGTAATCCATGCCATTCTTGTAACATCATAAACAAGAATCATAAAATACCTTTCTCCATAGAATCCTCTAGTCCTTGTAGGACCGCTTAAATCTATATGATCAATCTCCAACTTCTCTGTAGATGTAAAATTTTTACTAGGAAATGAAGTTCTCTTCTATTTTGCTATCACACATGCCTTGCAAATCATGTTAGTAGGCTTCATAATTTTAGGTAAATCTCTTACTGCAAGTGTAGTACTTATTTTCACAATGTTATCAAAATTTATATGACAAAATATTTTGTACCATAACCAACTGTCATCAATCTTAGTCATCAAACATGTCATCTCAGTAGGATTCAACTAAAATACATTACCTCTGGTTCTAGATCCAATTCTAATGAAATTTCCATCTTTATCTTTTATCACACAAGTTTTCTCAGTAAACCAAACTTGATATCCCTTATCAACTAATTGTCCAACACTCAAAAGATTATGTTTCAAACCATCCAAAAATTAAACATCACCATTATTAGTCTTCCCATCAAGAGTAATAGATCCTATACCTTTAATCAAATGAGGTACATTATTTCCAACTCTAACAACTCCTCCATCATAATTGTTAAACTTTATGAACTTTTTCATGTCTGTAGTCATATGATGTGAACAACCACTGTCTATAATCCAATCAGATTTCTTTTCAACTTGAGAAACTAGGGCTTTTTCTTCCTTAACATCTGTTTCAGGATTTTCTTCTTTAATTGCTACAAATCCTATGTCATCATTATTATGAGTATCACTTTCACTTAAAGTTCTCTCTATACTAGCTTCAAGATCTTCATCATTAGCATAATAAAATTCCTTAGATCTTCTAGGCTTGAAATTGTTTCTGTACTTTTTAACTCTCTTGGGACATTTAGATGCAAAATGACCATATTCTTGACAAGTCCAACATTTAAAAAATTTCTTACCATCTGGTTATCTCTTCACAAGTAAGGCAATACCTTCTTCAATCTTCCTGTCTTCTTCATTTCTAGATCTGTTGTTGCTAGCATAATCTCCACTCACACTGATGCTTCTTGACAAAGTAGGGTGAACACTAAGAGCACTGAATGTTGTCTCCATTCTAGGAAAATCTCCTGACAACCTCAGGTTCATTTCTATTGCTTCCAATCTTCCAAGAAGAGTCTCTCTTGTAAAGTTTGAAGTACAAGGTATAACTCGTTCAATCATCTATGTTGTCTGCTTAAATGCAGGAGTCAATGTCCTCAGAATTTTCCATATAACTTCATTTTCTATCTTTGTTCCTCCACAAGATTGTATGTCTGCAACAATTTCTAAAATTCTACCAATATAGCTTCTAACAGATTCATCTTCCATCATTCTTATATCTTCAAATGCACATATCCAATTATGTAATCTAACTTTCTTTGCATGTTCATCACCTTCAAAAGTAGAGTGTAAAGCTTTCCAAATTTCATGAGATGTTTTCAAATATTTTACCTGACTATACTCATTCTCTGGAAGGGTTGTCAAAAGTGCTTCTCTGGAAAGTGTGTTACACATGAATAGATCTCTCTCATCATTAGAACATGTTTCAAGATTATCCTCATGAATGATAGTCTTCTCATTCTTTGTATTCAACCAATAACCTGGTCCTAAACACAGCAGATGTGTCTTCATCTTTTCTTTCCAGCTATCAAAATTCACTCCATCAAACATAGGGCTTTCTTTCCTAAAATTTTCCATGGATCTCCTTAAGCTGCTAAACTTTTCTACCAATTGTTAGAAAGTAAAGTCCACCAAGATAACTAAGAGGGGGGGGTGAATCAGTTATCTCATAATTATAACTTTTATCAAATTCAATAGATTTTAACCATGTAAGCAATATAATTACCAACCATAGAAAGATATTCATACACAATAACACAATGACACAAGATATGTTGACTAGGGAACCTCTTGATCAAAGAGTAAACCCCAGTGGGAATGATGCCCACAAAAGATGCACTAATATGAATATTCCTTGTGAAAGGATGGACTCTGTTAGGAGTCTTATGAAATACATTCGGTACATATGAATCCCTGTTAGGAGATTTTGAATCCCTGTTAAAAGATTCTAACTCTGTTAGGAGTTATGGAAGACAGAAGGACCCACTACCCAAACAACTTCAATGGCAAGATCACTAAACACACTGTCCAACTGATCTCTAGATTATTCAACATAATAATATCAAATCATTACTGATCTCAACAATATGTTACCTCTTCTCTAACTGTGCCAAACCACACTCACTGCTACACCAGATCTTAATTTTAGATCTCTATACCTCACATGTCTTCCTTCATAAATTCGCTTTCACAATCATTCACTTTATCAATTCCATTCATCTCTACCTATCTCTCTATTACAACAGGGAAAAACATTCCTTCCTTTATACCACACTCAAGTAATTACAAATGAATCGACATCCAATTACAAAATAAAATTTTCCACATGTTACATCAAAAATTACACAAAATTGTCAGCTTCCAATTAGAATAATTCATCACTTGTGTGACCTCGAAGTTTGTGCTATCATCCACATCACTAAAAATGTCTTCAACTTCTCTTTAACTACACAAAACTAGATTCCATCTGGATTAGGAGATATCATCTGATTTCCACAAACCACTACTCAAGAACACTGCCTGAATACTACTTCCACCAAAATGCTTATAACTTCCATGAATAAATGAATTATTGTCTATGCTCTTAACCATGAAAAGATAACATATCAAAGAGTAAATCCTCAACATCACATAGCTTGATCTAAAATATCCCATGTGTGCTAATAAAAACACTATCTGCTCCTCTGCTAATCTCTAGTAGATCATTGGGTTGACATCAATGACAATCATAGTCATGAATGCAATGACAACTACTATAGAATGGCTGCCAATACTCCCATAGGATATATTTAGCATTCATTCCTAACATGATTCACCAAAAGGTGAAGAGCATATCACTAGCTATTTCTCAATTCCCAAACACTTTTAACAAGGTTCAATTACCACACCCACTAACTAATGGGAATCAAGTATTTCTACTCTTTTCCACAAACAAACAGTTGTTCACATTTAGTGCTTGATTTACTTAGCCTTTCTTTTAATCAAGGAACTTGATACTTTTGGAATTTTGATTCACTTATAAAGTGAAGAGCATAGGCCTAATATCAAATCCCCCAAACAATAAAAAGGTACTTTAATTACTAGATTTTGAAATTGACAAGGCCACAATTTAAGCAAAAATTGACCAAGTTTTAGGCTTACCTTCAATCGAAGCTAGCTAAGGCTAGGGGAATTTTTGATGAATTTTCCATTTTTATGCTTACCTAGTGGTGATCATTCCTTTCCATTCGCTTCTCCTCCAACTAGTCAACACAACCAGCCAATATGAAGAAAAATAAGAATAAAATTGAATCTAAGCCTTATTTATCAAATTTTGACAAAAATTGACTAAGGCAAGTAAATCCAATTCAATGATATGAACTTTGATTTATATGCTTCTACAACTTTCAAATATTGTTTATATACCTTGTTTTCTTGCTGAGAATCTTCCAAAACCAGCTTGATGTGTGCAATATTCTCTTCCTTGATCCATTTTGTCAAAGCTTTCCTTTCATGATTAAATCTGGTCTCTGGTTTTTTTATTCTTTTATGACTAGTCATCTTGCAGACACAGAGAAATCATTTTTTGAAAGTTAAATTCTGTCAATTTTCAATTTAATTAAACGCACTATAGAATCTATTGAAAGCACTATTTAAATTCTTAAACGCATTACAGATTGGATTAAAAGTGCTACACAAATATTTAAACGCACTAAAAAAAAGATTAAATGTGCTGACAAACATAGCAAAGGCATTAAAACAATCTTAAAAGCATTGGAGAATTATTCAAACATGTTGGCGAGTCAAGGCAAAAGTGTTGAAAGAAATAGGACAAATGACATAAGAAATCAAAAGTGTTGAAACTACTGTAAAGTCGCAAAACTTTGCAATAGAAGCGTTGTTTCAGACCTTGAAAGCGTTGGAGAAACTATTAAACGTGCTAGAGAAACTGTCAAACGTGATGTTTTACTTGCAAAACAAAGAAGAAAGCAAGGAAAATCCTAGAAACATGCAATTTTCTGAATTTTTGGAAGAATGAGGCCTAATGCCCCACAGTGGGAGCCATTTTGTGTAATAGAAAAAGTACCTTCATAGGGTTAGTATTGCAAATAAATGAATAAAATAACTAAATTACGACAAAGAATAAACTATTTTAACAAATAAAGAACAATTAAGCACTCTATGGATCTCTATTTAGGGATGCTAATGCAAAGCTCTTAGCAAGCTTCCATTAGTGACAGTCCTAAAATGTGAATGAATGATAAAGCAAGCTAAAACAATTAATTCCAAATTGAAATGCTAATTAGCTTCTGTATTTTCCTTTCTAGCTCTAAATTGCAAGAGGTTTGATGCTATTCTCAAATTTGTGGATGATTAATGAGTGAATTATGCCTTTCTTTTATAGATTTTGGCAAGGGTAGGGGGTGTAGTTGAGTTGATCAAGGTTAGGTGAGAGTTGAGTCCACGATTCCACCTTTGGAGACCATTTAAATATTTTGTCCTCAAAGCTTGGGACAAGAAGACAAAATGGGTGGACAAGATGCATTCTCCAAGTGAGTGATTGAGATTCTATTTAGGCTTGATCCATGTGAGCTTGGTCCTCAATTCCTATTGGTTGATGGATTTTCCTCCTATTTGGTGGTTGAGAGAAAAAAGGAACTAATTAATTAAATTTATTTAATTTATTTAGCCATGTGTACCCCTTAAATGGGTTGGCTTGATTTAATTTAAACTATACAATTAATTAGATTAATTATACAATTTATTGATTTATCATTATTTAAAGGCTTTTGATTTTCAATTAATTTTGGATTAAGGTTCAATTGCAATTTATCTTTGATTTTGACTTGATTTGATTTAATTGCATTTAATTGTATTGATTTTTGCCTTGATTTCTTAATTAGATGATCTTGTCCAATTTTCAGTGATTACACTTAGTATAGCCATTGGAGATGTTGTTGGAGAGTTATATTGTTTCTCTAATATGATTTCAAGAAATTTCTAACAGGCCAACTTGATTATATCATTTGGAGAAAGATACTTATAGCCGGTCAGTTGTGATCTCTAAGTATGGGAGATAGTTGGAAAGAGCATAGCAGAGCAGAAGGTGTAAAGTATTGAGCCATCAGTAGAAGGTCTATGTGACAAAGAAGAGAGTTTATGCTATTAATTGGAACTGATCCAGACAACAGATCTAACTCGCAATTCACCAAGATCCAAATATAGTGTTTATTTGTTATGCAGAAGGTCGTAGCCTTCACCCTTTGAGCAGTGTGCTCTCGGACAGTGTGTCCTCACCTCTAATAGGGTTAATTGTAAAAGACTCCTAACAGGGTCCAAACTTTGACCAGGTCACTGTACTTCATACATTGTAAAGATAAACTCCTAACAAGGTTGTAAGATCTTCTAATAGGGATCATTATACTCTAGTGCATTTCATAGTGGGTGCTAATTCCCACCAAGGTTTTTACATATTTGGGTTTCCTCATAACCAAAATTGTGGAGTTGTGTTAAGTGTTCTCATGTTGTGTTTATGCTTAATGTTCTTCTATACTTAATTGGATAAAGAATTGAATCTTGTAGATAACTGATTCACCCCCCCCCCCCCCTCTTAGTTATCTCTTGGGACTATTCCTAACAACATCAAATTCAAATTCTCAATGACAGTTCACGCAAATAAATAAAGGAATAAACTCAACTTCAAATTATAGAAAAATAATTATGATAGGAATTCAAAAGTGACTATCCTTTTTTTTATATAGAATATTGTCTTTTTACATCAATTCTCTATTAACATATACAATGCCTTTATTTGGCTATCACATTCAACTACCACTTGATCATTTTTAGATCATTCCCTTCGACACATACCTCCTTGTCTACAAATTCTTCCTTTTCTTTTTAGCAGTCGATTCTCCTCCCTAAAATGGTCACCCATTATTTTCTTCCATATGTTGACCATATAACTTTCTCTGAGCCACATCTTTTCATTTTCCCTTAGAACTATTTGTTCCATACCCAAAACTATTGAATTCTCGATGCAAAGTAAAACTAACAAGTAACACTATTAGGTTTGGAAGGAATAAAGACATAACAATTTGCACCTTATTCAAAATGAGTTCTTTTCACTTAGGTGACAAGAGTTTCTAAGGTGATAGGAGTCGGTGATTGAGCAATGATAGGACACAAAGAACATCCTGAAACAACCAAGAAAACAAGAAAAACCAAAACTTAAATAACAAAACCCATTTTATCTACACATGAGTTCATGAGATCCTACTCATGATATCTACAACTAAATGACCCATTTTACTAATCTTATCCTTTGTAAGCCAATAAACATCTTCAATGGGATGATGGCTTCACTTGATAAGATACTAAAAATACTCATTCTTGTGATCTTCTTTAGTAGTTAATTATCAAGAATGTGTTCTAATTATTATTGTATATTGATCTACCTAAGAGGGAATTATTTCCTTAGTTCCACTCTCTTATACATATCCTTTATATAGATAGAGATCTTCTTTATTAAAAAAATGGGAGATATATTCAGATCTTTCGATAAAGATATCTCATATTCATTGGAAGAAAAATTCCCAATAACTTGGCAAGGACCAATTTTCTTCATCTTTAGATTATTGTAGGTTCTTGTAGGAAATACCTCCTTTCGCAAATGAGCCAATACAAGATCCGTGACCTGAAATTGTAGTTGTCTCCTCTTTTGATCATCATACTTTTTGTATTGTTGATTGATGTCTTCTATGTTATGTTTCACCATTTCTTCAATATTAGGAATGACTTGAGAAAAGTCCTCCCCATCAACACTCCTCTTCTCCAATCTAGAAAGATCATGAAGTTTAATTACACCTCTAGGATACATACCATACACAACCTAGAAAGGACTAAAACCTATAATTTTATTTGGAGAATCATTATATGAAAATTCAGATTGTGCCAACGTTAAATCCCAACTTCCAACTGAACAACCAACAAGACATCTTAACAAATTACCAAGACTCCTATTGAGAACTTTAGTCTAACAATCTGTTTGAAGAGGGTAAGTTGAACCAAAATTTAGAATTTCCTCCATAAGAGATCCTCAAAAAATGACCCAAAATCTTTGTATCCCTATCACAAATTATACTCCTTGGAATTTCATGCAATATCACAACTTCTTTAAAGAACAAGTTGCCAATATTAGTGGCATCACTAGTTTTCTTACATGGTATGAAATGAACCATTTTTAAAAAATCTATCTACCACAACAAATATTGATTCATTTCCCTTTTTTGTATGAGGAAAACCCAACACAAAATCCATACTTACTAAAACCCAAGGCCTAGTTGGAATAGATAAATGTTGATAAAGCCCAGTATTTTGACACCTTCCCTTAGCATGTTGGCAAATTCTGCACTTTTCCACATATTTCCTCACATCTTCATGCATCTTAGGAAAATAATAATGAGTACTCAATTGTAAATAAGTCTTATCCTACCCAAAGTGACTAACAAGACTACCACTATTATCCCACCTGGAGCCTTTAGGAATACACAACTTGTTCCCCTTAAATGGAAAACATTCTTGAATCATGTATTCCATCCAAGATTCTCTATTCCTACAAATAATATTTCTACAAGTTGCATAAGCCTTCTTAAAATTTGCATCTTTTTCATAAAAAACCTTAAAACCCCACACAATTATCTTGTATTTCACATACCAAAAGGGTAAGTGCACAAAGATGGGGGACCAAAAAGGGGGTATAAGATGCCACTTTTTTTTAAAATCAGAATACTCTGAACTTCAATGAGAAATTGAAGATAGTTAGACTCAAAATTTTAAGATGCGACAAGAACAAGAGTTGTAATACTTTGAATCTAGATTCTAAACTACTAATTTAGTTTGAAAATGGTGTAGATTAAGGCCCTCAAAAAGGAGGAGCACAAAAAGTGGTCCTATTTTTTGTGAAAAAACATAACATAGCGTCTGGTGTGCTCCCCCTAAAATGTTAACTTTTTTTTTAATTTTTTTAATCGCTTTGGTGAGAAGTTAGCTAACACCACATAGTTTATCCCGGATTTTTCTAGTAATTTTTTTATAAATGTATAATTTTTTATGAATTTCTAAAGTGCACACATCCTGAAAACATGAAATTTCTGTGTGCTCCCCCTAGAAATCATTGAAAACTAATCAAAAATCATTTTTTTTTTAAAAGTGTGTATAATGGAGTCTAGTTTATAGAAAAGTAACTTGTTGCAAAATTCAATGAACGAGCCAAAATGTATGCCCAAAATACTACACATTGGTTTTTAACAAAAATCAGACATACATACAAAAGAAATTAGAGATGAAAAGCTTAACATAATCAGAATTAAAAATAAATTATATGGTTAGATAGCTAACTGAGAGATCTACAATATCATGTCATCTGATTTTAATGTTATTGAACCCCAAGTAAACCTGATGAGGAGCACACAAAAAAATATGTGAATTTTTTGTATGTCTATTGGAAAAGATGTCTCAAGCTTATTTGAATCCTCCAAGCCTTTGGATTGGATCTCCAAAGCAAATCCAAGCCTTAGCCTTGGTGTAATGCAATGTATTACAAAGCACAATAGCACTAGCACTATAGCGTGCTAGTGCTATTCAAATTTATGACTTGAATAGCGCGCACACACTATTCAAATTTATTACTTGAATAGTGCTCATGCACTTCAAATTTATGACTTGAATAGTGCGCACACACTATAGCGCGCACGCGCTATGTAACATAAAAAAGGCTTGAGTGAGAGAGAGAGAGAGTGAGAAAGTAGTGGGGCCTAAGAGAGAGAGAGAGAGAGAGAGAGAGAGAGAGAGAGAGAGAGAGAGGGTCTCTCTCTCTCCTTTTCACCTCTCTCTCTCTCTCTAGAATTTTCATAGACTCTCTCTCTCATTTTCACCTCTCTCCCTCTGAGGTCTCTCTCTCTAGAATTTTCACAAAGTCTCTCCCTCTTTTTACCCCTCTCTCTCTCTCTCACACACACACACACACACATCTCCCTTATCACCTCTCTCCCTCCCTCCCTCCCTACCTCCTTGCCACCCTCCCTCTCCCCTTGTTACCCCATGTCTCCCTTTACCACTTTAATAGGGTTTACATAGTGTGTGTTTTCTATAGTGCGCATGCGCTATGTTTTAAATTCACACCATATTGCTAGCGCACTATAACGTGTGCCCGCTATAGTTTGAATTTACCAAGCCTAAGGCTTGGGCAACCCAAGCCATAGTGTGTGTGTGCTATAGTGCGCACTCGGTTTAGTGCATACACACTATGGTCATTGGGAGGCCAAAAATGAATGTGGCATCTTTTTGGTCCCCCATCTTTGTGCATATACCCAAAAAATTCTTCCTACTTAAAGCATCAACAACTTTGTTCTTTTGGCCACTCTTATGTTTCAAAAAATAATTAAAACTTTGAAGTTACTCAACCCATTTAACATTTTGTTGATTTAACTTATGTTGGTTGTTAATGAATTGTAAAGCATGGTTATCCATATACACAATAAATTCTTTTGGAAGCAAATGGTGTCTCCATTTCTTTAATGATTCAACCCAATCATAAAACTCCAAATCATAAGAAGAATACTTCCTTTTTGCATCATTCAATTTCTCACTAAAGTATGTTAATGGTTTACCTTCTTGACTCAGTACTTCCCTAATAGCTAACCCACTAGCATTACATTCTACTTGAAACGCCTTGTCAAAATCAAGAAAAAAAAGAATAGGCTTCTCACTCACCTTCTTCATAAGAAATCTGAAATTTTCTTCAACCTCTTTAGTCTAAACAAATGGTCTCTTTTACCCCTTAATAGTCTCAAGGATAGGTGCTACTACATGACTAAATTCCTTATAAACTTTCTATAAAAACTAGAAAGGCCATGAAAAATCCGCACCTCCATTACATTTTTAGGCATTGTCAATCAAGTATGGCATGAACCTTCTCCTTATCCATCCTTAATCCATATTTGAACACTACAAAGCCCAAATAAATTAGTTTGATCTGTATAAACACACACTTCTTCAAGTTAATATACAACTTTTCCTCATGTAATTTCTTTAATATCAACCTCAAATGTTCCAGATGCTCCTCCTTGGATCTAGTAAACACCAAAATGTTATCCAAATATACAATCAAAAATTTTCTAAGAAATGGTTTCAAAACCTCATTTATTAGTCTCATAAATGTGCTATGGGCATTAGACAATCCAAAAGTAATAACTATCCATTCATACAACCCATCACTAGTCTTAAATGTTTTTTTCCATTCATCCCTTGGTTTGATTTTAATGTAATGTTAGTTACTCTTTAAATCTATATTGGAAAATTACATAAAGCTTCTCAAAAAATCCATGAGAACCTCTATTCTTGATTGGGAAACCTATATCTTATGGTAATCTTATTAATAGCCCTTGAATCAGTATATATATGTCATTCCCCTCCTTTCTTTAGAGCTAGCACAAAGGAAAAACACAAGGACTTAGGCTTTCCCTTATCAAACCCTTCTTCAAAAGGTCTTCCACTTGCGTTATTATTTCTTCATTTTCCATTGGTGTTAACATATAAGAAGCTTTGTTAGGATTGCTACCCCCTAGAATCAAATCCACCTAGTGACTAATACTCCTCATAGGAGGAAACTCATGAGGTAAATCAAAGGAAAAAATATCCTCATATTTGTTCAAGATATCTTGCACTTCAATAGGATAATTATCAACTTTTTTAGAAGAAAAAATTATTCTAGGTTTAAGAACCAAAGGATAACCAATTTTCTCATTCTTAAAGTCATACAAAAAATCCTTATCACTTATCAATATTGCCATGTTGTTGAATTGTTGTTGTTTCTTCCCTCTTCTTTTTCTTTTAGCGGCATTTAAGTATGTGTTTATCCATCCTTTTCAATGGTATAGGTATTCTCCCTTCCATAATGAACCGCTTTCTTGTCAAACTTCCACGGTCTCCCAAGAAATACATGACACACATCCATGGGCATTATATCACACAATATATTATCTTTATAACTTCCAATTTGAGAATCAACATACAGTTGCTCATTTACCAATATTTGATGACCCTTTGTAACCATGACACCTTGTAGGGAGAGGGATACTTAATTCTTTTAAGATCCAACTTTTCTACCATTTGATTTGCAACTATGTTATCTATACTCGTATTAATAATAATTTTACAACATTTACCTTCTAACTTACATCGGGTTTCAAGAATAATGCTTTCTTTTCAATTGGCTTGTGAACTTACTTGTGGGGTTTCAACAATACTCTCTTGAGCTTCAAGGACTCTCCTGATTCTAGTTCATCTTTGTGGTGCACTAGAGACCCCACACTTTATTGATCATCATTCACAATTTGGTTATTCTTATTAAATCTTGAATTTCTACTTGGAGATGATTCGACGCACTCCCAACTCTTCTCTCCATGTTGATTACACTTGAAACACTTTCCTAAAAATCCTCTACCTCTACCTTGAAAACCACCTCTGTCATACAATATACAAGGTCCTCTTTAGAAACCTCCTCTATCATTAGTTTATGTTTTACTATTTCACTCCCACCTTCCTCTCTATGTTGATGTTGTTTCCCTCTACTTATTTTCTATTCTCTTCCTCTAAACTCTCTTCCTCTCCTCTTCTCTTGCTTACTCTTCCTTCTCTACAACTTCTCTTCGAGAAAATTGATAACCCTCTTCAAGGATTCTATGGGACACAAGAATAAATTCATTTTGAAAACTATACTTCAGGCCATTCATAAAAAGCTATATTCTCTACATCCTCTTCACTATGTCTTGACCTGATTGCAACTTGTAAAATTCCTCTGTATAGTCCTTTACAAACATATCTTTCTGATTCAAGTTCTACAACCTCTTAAAGAGATTGGTTTGATAATCAGAAATAAGTAGCTTAGCCACCATCTGATCCATAAGTGGATTCTTTCCTTATTCTTCCTTATTCTCTTAGTTTAGACAAAGTCTCACCACATTGCAGTGTGCCCCTTCAAGTTCCTGCAAGAAAACTTTACCCTCCTATCATTTTCTACACTCTCATATTCAAAATACTTTTCTAAG
This sequence comes from Chamaecyparis obtusa, assembly GCA_027943335.1. Lineage (NCBI taxonomy): Eukaryota > Viridiplantae > Streptophyta > Pinopsida > Cupressales > Cupressaceae > Chamaecyparis > Chamaecyparis obtusa. The sequence goes on from BSBK01008129.1 coordinate 183,127, forward strand.
TCATTTATCCAATCAATTAAATATTTCCTCAAGGGATTCCACCTCTCCTTGTCCCTCTTTATTACCTTCAGGAGATTGTTATATCTCCTTTGTTTCATCTTCACTTACATCCTCATTCGGGGTCCATGTTCTATGTGCCCTTTCCAAGGCATCCATCCTATTTATTAGTTGTTGCAACAAATCATCATCATTCCCCCTTTTTCCTCTTCCATAGGTTCCACCTCTTCCTATCCTTCATGGAAGCATATTGTCCATACTCTCGTTTAGTTTTCAATTTGCAAGCCTTGATACCAAATGATGGCAAGCCTCACTAGTCACTCATCGAATTCAGAATCTCAATGATAGTTCATGCAAACAAATAAAGAAAGGAATAAATTAAGCTTCATATTATAGACAAATAATTATGGAATGAATTCAAAAATGATTATCCTCAATTTTATTTAGAATATTTTTTTAGGACATCAATTTTCTATTAACATATATACCGCCTTTATTCAGCCAATATAGTCAACTACCACTCAATCCTCTGTCAGATCATTCCCTTAAACACACAACCTCCTATCTACAGATACTTCCTTTTCTTTTTGATAGTCAATTCTCCTCCTTAGAATGGTCGCATGATCTTTTCTTCCATCTATTGACAATATAATTTCATCCTTGTAGTGTCCTTTTGTTTTCCTTGAGAACTATTGGTTCCATACCCAAAATTGTGCAACAGTTGATGAAAATCCAAACCAAAAAGTAACATAGTTGGTTTGGAAGGATTAACAACCAGATGGTTTATGCCCCACTCAAAGAAATTTTTTGTCACTTAGGTGAAAGGAGGTTCTAAGGTGACAGGAGATGGTAATTGAGAAACAACAAGACACAAAGAACATCCAACATCAACTAAAGAAAATGAGAAAAAAAAAACTTAAATAAGAAGAAAACCAAAAAAATTCCAGAGCACAATGCCCTTGCATCACCACAACAAATATCTTTGTGCTTGATAGAGGTTATCTAGATGACATAATCATTTAGAAGGACTATTAGCATGTGGTCACTATTTTTTGATAGAAAATTTTTTTGGGTAGTTTAAGGTGATGTGAGTTATTTTTGTCCATATATAGAATACTCTTTTGTTAATCATTTGATGATGTGCCATAAAAGATTTTTGAAAATATACTATGTCGGTGTAGCTTTATATGATTATGATGAAAAATAGTTAATTATATTTTCTTGTGATATTAATGATAGAAGGGGGGGTGGACGAGGTAGGGTATGCATGAACTTTGTTACCAAATATTTTAAAATGGATAGTTGTCATTGTAAGTCTTTAAATGTTTTTGGAAGACTTGAGAAAATGCTTAGATTATAGCACTTGTAAGCACTTTTAATGCACTTATCATGAGTGACTTATACATTCTTTGTGTGAGTTTATATACTCATGTATGTTTGCATACATTCTCATGTGTACAATATGTCAACGAGAGGAATTCATGTCAAGTTAGTCCTCAAGATAAATGTAGCAAAGGTAGAACCAAGATGTTGAAAGTATGGTAGATAGTTAAGAAGAGATTATTGATTGTATTTCTTACGTATGTTGTATGTATCTTTTTTTTCAATCAAGTCATTATATTAGCATTAAAATGATTTTATGTCACAGTGCGCTCGAAATTCTATTACTCCTATAAGATCCACAGGTGAAACAACCTAAATGGAGAGATTATAATTTTCCTCCATGAGAGGGAACACAAAGCATTAGAAACAAAAATAAAGTAATCTACACAGAAATCTAGTTGGCATACAAAAACTAATCTAAAAACCTATATAGATATAACTAAGCAATGTTAAGTAAGCAATTTTTGGATTTAGATATACCTAATGAAATCTTCATATTTATGCTCCTAATTGGGAACTCCCATGTAGAACTAACCACATATCCAAATCACATTATTTTTAATACCCAACTAGTATCTTAAAAAATATGAAAAGAAAACATTTGTCTAAAAAATAATAAATGATTTATCTAGAGTGGCATAGAAAATGGCAAGGATGAGTGTAAAATGGTAGGGAAGGAGCACCTTAAAAATAATAGCCAAGAAAAGTGTGAAAATGGCAAAGGAAGAGTGTGAAAATAAAATTATTTTGAGTGGGAAATTGATTTAAAATCTAGGGCAGGAGAGAAGTTTTTAAAACAAACAGGACCACAATCATTCCATTTCTCTCCATCACTTGAAAATGTCATCATGGTTTGCATGGGGATGGATACGGGTAATGATATCATGTCTTATTCATGCCATTTTAACATGAATTTAGTTATTAATGTAAAATATATTTGAGATGGAAATGAAAAGAATTTAATATTAAAAAGCATGGTTTGTGACATCTTTAATCTTCTTGAATTTTCCTCCCATTTTGAATGTGAACTTGGTAGACTTCTTTGTGGTGGGCATGACTTTGTATGTAGAAAGGTTTTGGTGATTTGGACACTACTAGGAGGGACCTTAAGCAAAGTTACACGAGAGGGAACTAGAATTTGTGTCCTTCCTTGGGGAAATTCATGAAATGATATTTACTTTTAGCTAGGTAGAGTCTGAATGGCAACATCTATGTAGCACCCAAAATGACCCATTTAGTATAGTTATTAATTAATTAAAAATTAAAATACAATGAATATAACATTTTTGACTAATTAATAATATGTTTCTTATTTGAAAAGAAGTGAGTTGATTCGAACGATTGGTAGTTGACATTGTTTGAGAGAGAGAGAGAGCATCAAAAGTAGAGATATATAGAAAAGGAAAGGTTTTTTTATAATCCACAACACTAGCCATATGTTTTTGGGTCTACATATAGTGACAATGATATGGGACTACCTTGTACTCCTTGCGGGAGGCACCTAATTGCGCTACAAATGAGGTGTACATACCCTACCCCCTTGTGGGATTTGAACTTGTGACCTCTCTTTCAAGAGTACAAGTTCTCCACCACTAGGCCAACTCAGGTTGTAGAAGTAGGAAGCAATAGGGAGAGATAGAGAGAGGGAGAGGTAGGGATGGAAAGCTATCACTTCTCTATTGAGACAATTCTCGCACAAACATCACTACGTGTTCAATGATCTATTAGTTGATTTGATGTAGAGCACAAATGTATGCAAATATAAAAGATTGATTTTTTCTCCGATTGACCTTCCACACATCTTTGACTTACTCATTCCACGCCAAAATACCATTGCTAGTTATTAATTACACTAAATCAGTGACTTTGAGTGCTGCATAGACAATGGTACCATGGCCCGCAATGGTTATTTTCCATTGCCCAACTTCTACAACTTTTCTTTCCAACTCCCATTAATTGTCCCTCCAAAGATTCTAACGAATATTCTCCCACATGTATCTTCCTCAAAGAGAGTATAATACGTGTAGAACCAAATATGATTGTTTATGGAGCTCTCTTCCTAGGAAACTGTATGACTTCAATCTTGTTTGCACAGTAATTGGAAAAAATTTTGAAAAATTTTCCCCACTACGCGCTTTGACTTCATTTATATAGGCCAAGAAAGCTCCTTTACTGCATTGGCCTGAACTACCTCATTCTTCTTCTCTTCTGTCAATAATGAGACGATGATTCTTCAGTCAAATCCGAGGAGAACTCAATGTCGAATCACGTGAAGTATCTTTACAGCTATGGAGGGAGGATTCTCCCACGCCCCGCTGACGGGAAGATCCGCTACATGGGCAGCAAGATGATGGTCATGGCTGCCAACATAAACATTAGTTTTGCAAGTTCGGATCAAATTTGTTTTGGTTAAATAAGAGAAAACAAAGATTGAATAGAAATGAATTTTCTATACCTGAAGTTGTTTGTTTATTGATCATTTTTTATGTTGTTTTGGTACAGATCTTGTTGCAAAAATGGCAGAGGTGCTCGGTTGCAGTGTGTTGCTCAAGTGCCAGTTGCCTAGCAAAGACCTCAATGCTCTTGTCACCATTAAATCTGATGAAGAACTAGAAAGTATTTTACAGGAATATGACAGGCTTTCGATCAAATTGTGTGTCTTTTTGTTTTTGAAACCTCCCAATCCATGTCGAGCGGTTGTGTTGAGCAGCCCTACATCAACGCCTCCAGTGGAGGCCAGTGTTAGGTATGGACTATCTATTATTCAACAACTTCTATTACTGTTAACAAATCATTCAAAATTCACTCTTTGATACGAAGACCTTTGATTTATACATTTATAGAATTAAGGAATGAAATTCAATCTACGATAATGAAACAAAGCTAAGTGAGGCCACATGTATGAAATCTATTTCATCTACTCCTAAATTACTCATTTCATCTACCAACCCATTTGCCTCTAGCTATATATATATATATATATATATATATATATATATATATTCCTTTTCAAGTATTTCACTCATTCTAATACCTTGTACTTCTTGATCTTTCTTTATCAGGTTCAACTTGCTCGGTGAGTACTTTATTCTTTTCCATTAGGTCTATAATGGTTGCTTTAGATTCAACAATTATACTCTCTTCAAATGATGTCTCGAGTATCTCAACATGTTCTTGTGTGGATTTTAGATAAATGCTTTCTCACCCTCAATGACTTTTCTCATTTCCTTTTCAGATCATCAATCAGCTCATGTGCATTTTCCAATTCAAACTCAAGATTATTGATCTACTTGGCTTGCTTGTAACTTTTCATTGCCATGATCTTTTCACTCTCAGGTGGTTAAACCCTTATCTCAAGAGTCCAAGCTCTGATACCAATTGTTGGATTTATAATGGAATGTTAAGTACTAAGAGGGGAGTGTTGAATCAGTACTCCAAGAACTTTTAGTCTTTTATCAAACTTTTGTTAACTTGATTTGTATGGCTATCATATATTCTGATCATTTTCCAAATTGTAAAGTTTGCATGTAACATCATAAAACATAGAAATCAAAATATGAAAACATATCTCATAACTCAATAATTTTTTCTCTCATAGAACCCAGTTAGAGGGAAAAATTGCAGTAGGGATGGTACCCACAATCCTTCACTACTGGAATAAAATGGGCGCTCAATTAGAGCTACACTGTTTAGCTACTTCTGATAGCTTACCTTGTTAGGAGTACAAAAAGACATATAGTCTACCTTGTTAAAGGATTTCACAATCTCTAATCTAAGAGATGTACCCTGTTAAAGGCTTTACAAAATAGGACCTATTAGGGCCTACCCAATAGTGGGATTTTACGATTTTGAATAAAATATAAATCAGTACTAAATTTTTATGTAATAATGCATCAATAAATTTTGCTCAAACTCACTATGCTCAATAACATATTTACCTCATTATGTACTTTATTTCTTTTCAATCAAAACTCAACTTCAGTACTCGGTAACCTCAAATCTGATTCACCTTCTCAGTTCTTCTCTAACTTCTCTATACTCAATAAATTTAGTCAAGTTCACTTCATCATTTCATCACCATCACATCATCTTCACATTCTTCTTTGAATGTTCATCATCTCCGTCATTCTCTGATGTTCACAAACTATTTTTTATATGCTTGACTTAGAAATGTTGGAAACCATCTAGATTCTTCTCCTTAAATGGTGGTAGCTTTGATTACATTTCCAATGTGTATATATTTCTTTTATTTTCCATCATTGGATCTACCTCATAATCATGTGCAATCATATTTTTTACATTTCCAATATTTTACCAAATGATCTCCTTGAAATTAGTAAAACATTTTTGCTCGGTGTCCAGGTTCAATGTATCAGTCATGATCTGTTATGTCAGACTATGTTACTTGGTAACACATTTTTTTCTTTCTCGGTAACATGTGCTCTTAGCTCGATAACTACCATGCACTTCTCGGTACCTATCTCTCATTTGCCTTTATCAAAATTATCTCTTCCTTTATTGACTTCTCTATTTGCTTCACTGACTGAGTCCTATGAATCCTTTCACCATCTAACTTTGACTATCCAATATGACATTGACAAAACTAATGACAACAAAATAACTCTTTAAGAGTATCATGCACTTCTACAAAAAATAACACTTAATATCGAGTGGTTGAGAAAAATTTATGAGAAAAATCTTTTACCAGGGGCTTAAATCCCATACAACCAGGGGCTAAATTCTAAAAAAAATTCCCCCCTCTTCCATGACATCACCCCCCAAGTTTCTTATGTCATCAAAAAAAGGACTTTTTGAACATGAATAACAATCGACTTTGTGATGCTAAAGTTGACGGTTGTCATGACCTTTTTCACATTTTTCAAACCTACACAGACCTACATAAGGTTTGACTCCTAGAGGTCAACTCATAGAGGCTGATTTGTAGAGGAGGACCATGTGGATTCTTTATTGTAGACATCGGCTCACATCTGCCACTACATGTGTTCTCATGGTCCTCATCTACGAGCTAGCCCCATCATATATGTGGGTTCCTTGCAACATGCAACCACATGTAGAGTGCCCATGGATATGATGGGGTTGATGTCCAGAGTGCCAAGAGTTGGGATGGGGGTGAAAAATTTGTATGATATAGGCTTCAAATATGTAAATTTCCATAATCAATCAGAGATACAAATTGAGCACAATAACATCAATAAGAGAAAAGTTGACTAGATCAATAAACAAGTGAAGCAATGTACATATAGGAAGAGTGATTGGGTCAAATTAAAAGTCAAACCCAACACTCAATGATTAGTGGTGAGTTGTCTCCCACTAAACTATCACATGATGTGTGGAAATAGAATTGACACCTCTCTAATCAACTCCTAAATAATGACAACTTATATGAACTAGTATCAAATATACATAGACGACTAAGTAGGCTTAATTAAGCCTAACTGTAGATAAATGAAATAAATACACTAATAATTTCTTACAAAGAAAAAATAAATAAATGGTTTTCAGTGCATTAAATTGTTTTAAAAATGATTATTCCATCCCATTTTGTTTTTATCTTTAGACATTCATATCAGCTTTTTTTCTATCAACTTTAGATTGAATTGCCTTCAATCCAATCAATCCAGTTCTAATATTATATAATTTCATGTTTTTCCATTTTGTTATTACAAATATTATACAATCTTGTGTAGATCTCTATAATTTTTTTGACTATTAGTGTCTTACACTTAGTCATATATCTAGGCAATAATGGTCGGTCATCACTGCGACTGAGTCATTCTATAAAGGCCGAGTTTTGTATTGTATACTTACCGAGCAGTAGTACTACCGAGTAAAGTTATGGTCACATTATGTTTGTAATATACTGAGCGTATAACCAATGCCAAGTTACATATATCAATGATTACTGATTGATAGAGAAGTTCAACCGATGCCGAGTACAGCTGATTCTGAGTGCTAGGATTAACTTTTGCCGAGTTCGCCAGAATTGGCATACAAGTCTGGAATGGCACAATGATCGAGGTAAACCATTTTTGGTGATAATAATGTTTTGTATTGAGGTAATTATGGAGGTTATTACACATCCATATTGTTATCATTGATCCCTATGTAAACCCTAGAGCCAATCAGAAAATTGTATAGTTTAGGCGGCAATAGCAAAATATCTGAACCGTAGATCTTGTAACAGTAAAATGTTTTTATTACTATATAAAGGAAAGATCTAGATCAGAGATGTGTGTGAATAAAAGGAGAAAAGGAGACATTGAGATTGAATGAATACTGTGAGTATGAGGAAATGATTAGGAGAAGTATTCAGACAAAGTTCAGTGACCGAGCAAAGCAATGAAAGGATAGAATCAAGAAAGATCAGATAGAAGAGATCACAATCATATAGAAAAGAGAAGATCTGTAATTAGCATATCAGTGCAAACTGAAAGATTAGATACTGAGACATTTTGACCAGTGTATCAGGGTAAATCTCTTAATCGAGTAGTCTTAGCAGACTTTTATAAATCTCTTTACCGCGTGCTTACTTTATTGTAAGTTTGTAAATCCTTTAACAAGGTAGACTGTATAAGTCTCTTAGCTTTTAACAGAGCAGACCTCTCACATGGTAGATCATGTTTTGATCACAATTTGTAGCCCTAATAGACAAACTTTATTATCTGCAGTAGTGAAGATTTGTGGGTGTCATCCCCACCCCAGTTTTACCTTTCAAGGGTTTCTGGGTTACCAAAATCTATTGTGTTATGTGTGATTTCATGTATGCTGCTTAACAAAGTATGTTACTTAGATTGTTCAAGTTTTTCTCAAATGATACATAAAGTTCTAACAGATTAAAAGATAGAAGTCAGTAATTTCTGATTCACCCCCCCCCCTCAGTACTACTTTCCCATTTACATTTCCAACATCTTGTTCCTACCATATAACACTTAGTTTTCTTCAAAGTTTAGCAACCCTCTTTCTTAGGGCTAGATCATCATTTTTCCAATCACCTATAGTATCCACCCCAAATGCTATTATGAATCATATTTAGGATTCTTCACCATTATAGTGATCCTATGATTTTTAGTTTTTAATTTCAGTCACTATGCTTTTCTCGATCATTCAATTTGATTGTAATGATTTAGCCAAGGGTTTTATAAATGGGTGAAGGGAGTCTACCATAAGATACCTCGTATAGCCCATAGGTACTTTTAAAAATGCATCTCCTTATAATGCTTTCACTTTCTCAAAAAAGGCACTACTCTGAGAGATCTCTGCAAAATATGAGATGGCACTAGTATGTTGTACATTCTGGCTGGAAAGTTTCTCCATTCTCAATAGCATCTAGTTTATTATCTTGGTCATTTTTGTATGGAGTTTCAACCAAATGAATAGAGAATTATTATCTACTGCTTCTTTTTTTGTAGACAAATCATGACCATAAAACCCTATCCCAAAAATTGTTTGCAAGATTTGTGAACCAACTGTACTCTCATTCTTGCTCAAATTTATCTTCTCCAAAAAGAAACATTTAACCATTCCAACCAATAAAGTTGGGATAGAACAAGCTTTATTTGAGCTCAAATTACTTTCCTCTACTTCAACATCCAATTCTTAGAGCTATGTTAGCACCCTTGTTTCTTTTCCATTTTTAGTCACTATGTTTTTAACCAAAGAACAAATTTAGCCTCCTTTCTTTGCCAAAAGGTAGGGACTCCAACTCCATCATAGCTCTTGTTTATAAAATAGGAATCTCCACACAAAATAATTATTCAATAGATTATTGTAGGGCATGTTGTATGTCCCCAAATCCTACCCGAAAACAAATCTAGGGTAAAAGTACAAACCTGTGTCACACTTTTATAAAGGAAAATGACGACAACATGCAAATTTTTCAACTTTAGCGACATAAAAGTGGCATTTGTGTTTAGAATTTGAAGATGATGTAAACTAATGCAATGTGTAAAATTTGATGAAGTTTTTGCTTATAATTTTTTATAAAAAATTTGAACAAAAATTGACATATTTTTTTAATTTTTGAAGTCCATTTTTTTATCATTGAAATATGTTAAAAATCTAGGGTCTAGTTCCCACCAAAAAATTATATGCAAATAATCTTTTTTTCCTTTGATTTCAGAATATGTTTTAGATGACATGTATAGCTAGTGCATAAAAAAAGAAAAATTGGATTTCAGTATATATTTTGTCTGTTATAACTCTCCAAAGTCGGTGTTATCCGAAATTAACAGTTTTTTGTTCCCACCAAATTTTCCCTATCAAATCTACACCATTAAAAAAAAATTATATATTCTTGAAGAGGACTCTCTCCTCTAGTGTTAAATATAAAGTTAAAATTTTTCTAACATGATTTGTTATTTTTAATTTTTTTCGAACGAGCGTGTTCTTAAATGTTAAAATACCTACTTGAAGTATTTTCAACTTATAATATATTATATGAAATCAAAACCTAATAAAAATTACATGAACATAATCTTGACTCTGAGCTCTACAAAACAGTATTTTTAGATTTTAAAGAAAGGTAAATTTTGACAGAGAATTCAGATCCAGAAGTGAGAACTTTTGAGAGTCACCTTTTTTTGCTTATTTGGCTACCACATAGGATTCCACATGGGTTTGGCCGAACCAGTTCTAGCTGGAACGGGTTCGACCAAAACTAGTTCGATCGGACCTATGGGCGACCAAACATGGTCTCGTGCATGACCAGCCCCCTTAAATCCAAAATTTAAAAAATCTGACCGATTTTTTTAAAAAAATTATTTTTTTATAGAATTTAATATTTTTTGGAAATTTATTAATTATTTTAATTTTATTTGCAAGGAGTTAAGTGATTTTAATCTTGAGTTCTAATTTATATTTGGGTATTGCATGTCAAGTCCTGATTTAATGTTTTCAAGTTAAGTGATTCTTTTCTACTTTTCACAGGGCAGTTTACCTGTTTATGGTGTTGCATGCATTAAAACCCTTACTCGATTTTCTTTATTAAGAGGATTTTGGCTAGTATTCGATATACAGGTTTATAGATTTTGGCTCTGAGGTTGAATTGGAGGGTTGTGAAAGCTTTGGGAAATTTCAGGGTTGTTGGATTGTTCTTTGCATAGTTTCTACCGAGTGGTGGTGGTTTAAGGTAGGGTTTGAAAACCTTTTTTGCAATTATTCTTTCAAAAATATTATCTTCATTGTGTCTTCCAGATAGGTTGATGATTTTGGAGTGATTGTATTTTGTTTTTCATTTTCCTTGAGAAAATTTGCAAGATTAGATTGTTGTGATTTTGTGAATGATAAATATGTATATATTTTGGTTGCTTATGAGCATAAGATTTTATAGAAATGTGTGAGTTTTTCCAATTAGGGTATTCTATCAATCTGATTATTCGAACCCTTGCTTACTTTCTATCTTTACATGCCTTCAAGAAACCCAATTTGTTTAGCTTTGCATGCTTTTAAGTCCATTCTTTTCCCACCAAAAAACTTGAAGTTCATTTTTTTATTGAAATATTAAATATAAGAATATTTAATTATTAAGTGTTAATATTTATTTAATATTTAATTATCATGCATAATTATTAATATTTCAATGTTTTCAAGTTAAGTGATTCTTTTATATTTTTCAATCTGAACAGTTTTTGCAATGGGGAATAAAAGGAATAGAACAAAAAAATATGATCAAATAAGGGATGACAAAATGAAAGGTCATTCAAAACATAATCAAGATCAACCTACTGAAGTTCAGGAAGAACCTATTGATATTCAAGATGATGCAATTCAAATAGGGGAACAAATTGGTAGTTCTAGAGGTAGAAATATATCTTTTAGCATGGGCAATTTGATGGAGATGAATGAGGATTCACTTTTTAGTCAAATCTCATCTAAACAAATGTTATCTGAAAGTAAAATTAAAATGCATTGCAAACAAATTTGGGATGAATAGTTTGAAAATAAAAGTATGGTTGGAAGAGCTTAGTTGTTTGTTAGGTTATTTAGGAAAAAAGAAATGACTCATGTTTTAGATTTGTTGGGTATTGATAACAAGAAAAACTCAGGAGATAATGTAAATCGAACAATAGTTGAAAACTTGCAAGATGCATTGAATAACATTAATAACTCAAGTTGAGGAGCTGATTTAAGTGTTTCACGTAGAGCATTGATGACTACTTTATCTAGTAGGAGGTTGACATAGAGAAAACAAGTACATGCAATTTTTTATTTACTGAATGTATCTAGAAGAACTATTCAAAGATATATCAGGAAGAGAAATATGTTAGATGAAAACATTGAAAAGAATTGGGTAAATATTTGTAGGCTTCCTCGAAAAGACAAAATTTCTGAAGATGCAAAAAAATTGGTCATTGAATATTGGACTGCTCACTCTCGTGTTTCTTCTAATAGAAGGGATACAATACAAATGAAAGATGAAGAGACTGGTATGAAAACTACACATCCAAAATATTTTATAGATACAAAACAAAGTGAATTATTTGAAGCATTCAAGCAAGAATTTTCAGATGTGAAAATATGTCAAAGAATGTTTGAGAGGTTGCACCCTTCCTTTGTATGCATAAATAAGGTTCGTGAAACTTGTTGTCGAAATCATGTTAAGTTTCATCTATACTTGTAATCATATAAAAAAGTTATTGCAGTTTTTGATTCAAATATGGTCATCCTTGGAAGTACGACATAATTTGTGAAGTCTATTTTATGTGATAAATTAAAAGATTCAGATGAGTTCAAAGTACAGTGTATAAAGAATGCATGCAGTGATTGTGGAGATTTGCATAAATTTCCATTGCAAATTGAGAATATTAATGTTTCAACACCAGTTTTGTGGAAAAGATTTTAATATGAGACATATCAAACAAAGAGCGGAGATGAATCCAAAAAAATTGTTTTGAAGGAGAGTGAATTGCCCTACCTTGAGTTTATGACCAGATTTTGTACTCTAATTTATCCACATATCCAGCATTGTCATGGTGCACGATGGCAAGCTAAATAGTTTCATGATTCCAAAGATTGTTTTCCACCTGGTCGTATTCTTTCAATTGTAGATTTCTTTGAGAACTATACATTTTCCCCTCAAACAGAGCTTCAAGCTCAATATTATCATTCTGAGCAGGTTGCAATATTTGTGCAAGTGACCTATAGACATGCACAGTGTGATTTGGATGAGGTAGAAAGTATCGATCCAAATGAATGCATTATCATCAAGGAGGTTCATTTCTATATCAGTGATGATAAGGTTCATGATAGGAGCTATGTGGCTCATTGTTTTGCAATGTATTTTGAAGATATTGCGAATCACGGGATAAAGGCTTCACAACACTGGATTTGGTCTGATGGTTGTGCAGGTAAGTGTATAGATACTTCAATTCATTTTCATTATCATTTAATTACTTGTTAAATTATTAAAGGATGACATGTATATATGCTTATACAACTTAATTTTCCAGGACAATTTAAATCTGCAAAAGCCTTTAACTGGCTAGCCATGCAACATGCTAGACGCAATGTTAAGTTTCTGTGGAACTTCTTTGAAAGTGGACATGGAAAAGGAGAGCACAATGGAGTAGGAGCGTGTGTGAAGCATGCACTTCACCAACATGAACTTGCAGGTACAAAAGTTGTTCAATAGTTATATATATATATTTCAAATAATATAATTTTAGCTCAGATCCATTTACTTTAAACTAATAATTCAGAAATGTACAGGTAACATGATAGAGAATTCAAAGAAAATTGTTGAATGGTGTCAAAGTCATTTTGCTCCTCGGGACACCAAATACAAAAAATGTTATTTTTGGGAAGTGAAAGGTAATTTATATTTTGTTATAAAATTTTAAATTAAAATTTGATTTCATGTTCATCTACCTTTTCATAATTGTTGATCTAAAAATGTGCAACTTTCATTTCATATTTGTAACGGATATAGACCGATCTAATCTTACAATTGTCAAAGAATTGTTGGTATTAGAAGTTTACATCAATTGATCACTACAGGACAACACAAGCCTCTTTTGATTCAAGTAAGAGAAAAATCATGTTTTTGTGCTCATTGTGTTGAGGACAATCCATTGATTCAATGTGAGAATATTGCAAATGGATATGTTTCATGATGGGATATGAAGGAGTTAATCAGAATGCCTCCTTATGAAGATAATGACATTGACATAAACATTCATGATCCTATATATTCAGCTAATTATGAGTGTGTTTCTGATTTAGTTGTTATAGGTGCCTGCACATGTACATGTTCTTTTACTTGATTTTAATTTATCATGCAAATGATGTTTTATTTTTAATAGAATCCATTTGTATAGGTGATATTTTTGTTGTAGTTGTAGATCCTGACAATGCAGAAAGTGTAGATTATTATCTACTAAGATGCACAAAAGCAAAATACAAGTTGATAGAAGAAAGTGTAGATGATGATGGACAGACATTTCCAACAGGTTCAGTTGTTATTGAAGGAACCTATTATCAGCAAAAAAAGATCGACAAAAATGGTGTTCAATTTATTGAATACACGTGTGGCCAAAAAGTTCTACATTACAATCACTTGGTTATAGCAACAAAGTTGCAATTGGAGACATTGCAAAAAAGAGGACATGGCATTCAAAAGTGGAGGTTGTCTATTGAAGAACATGAAAAACTTTTGGAGATAATAAAAGATAGAGAGGATTCGGACTATATGTATCAGGAGCTTTAGAATAAACTTCTTTTTGTAGCTCTTGTACTTTCATATTTTAACTCTATAGTTTGAACTTTCATGTTTGAACTCGTATATTGTATGTTTTTATGTATGTTAGTTAGTTAATTAATTGTATGCTTTGATTAATTATGAACTAGTTAATTATGTTAGTTACCTACTTAATTAATTGGTAATTCTTAGTCCGTTAATTATGTTAGTTATTTATGCTTTTGGTAATTATGTTAAAGTTAATTATACTTAGTTAATTATGTTGGTAATTTATGCTTTTGTTATTTATGCTTATTAATTAGTTAATTAATTATGCTTATTAATTAGTTAATTATGAACTGGTAATTTATGTTTTTGTTAATTATGTTAGATAATTATGCTTAATTAATTAGTTAATTATGCTTTTGGTAATTATGTTAGTTAATTATGTTAGCTACTTAATTAATTGGTAATTGTTAGTCTGTTAATTATGTTAGTTATTTATGTTTTTGGTAATTATATTAGTTAATTATGCTTTAGTTAATTATGTTAGTTACTTAATTAATTGGTGATTGTTAGTTGCTTAATTAATTGTATGCTTTGATGCATTACCTCCCCTTAAGACATTAGTTAGTTACTTATTTAATTGTTTTTTACTTACATGACATTAGTTACATTACTTAATTATGTTAGTTACCTAATTATGTTAGTTAGATTACCTAATTATGTTAGTTAATTATGTTACTTAGATTACTTAATTATGTTAGTTACCTACTTAATTAATTGGTAATTGTTAGTCTGTTAATTATGTTAGTTACTTAATTAATTGTATGCTTTGACACATTACCTCCCCTTAAGACATTAGTTAGTTACTTATTTAATTATTTTTTACTTACATGGCATAACATAATGTATACATAACATGTATAAAAATAAGTCTAAAATATGAAATAACACACAAACATATAACATGTAAATATGTGAAATGACTAAAATATCTACATGTATATATGAAATGTCTAAAATATGAAATAACATGTATATATGAAATATCACATGAAATATCTAAAATAACATTACTACATGGCATAACATAATGTATACATAACATGTATAAAAATAAGTCTAAAATATGAAATAACACACGAACATATAACATGCAATGTATAAAATATGTAACATGTAATGTCTAAAATATGTAATGTAATGTAATGTATAAAATATGAAATAACACACAACCATATAACATGTACATATATGAAATGACTAAAATATCTACATGTGTCACATGAAATATCTAAAATAACATGGTCGCTCAACTAGGGCCATGTCCTGATTCGTGACCTGATGGCGGTGCACCTCCTCCTAATGTCTATGTACAATAAATGAAATATGTCACACATACATACATGTATAATAAATTTTAAATACTTATGATGATAGAAAAATTAAATTTTTGAACAAACATCTCAATGTACCTGTGTATCATGATGGATAGGATCACGTGGAGTATGTAAATCTCCATATGGTGCAACATCCTCGTCGATAACCTCCTATAGTACACATATATATATATAACATATATTAATCAAAATTCAAATATGTGTAATTTTTTTAAATAAATAAAAATTAAATTTAAATATATATACCATAGCAACCTCTAATGCTCTCCTGAAAGCACTCAAATCTGAGTCATGTAATGACATCTACGCAGGATCAATCTAGTCATCTGTAAGAAATGTGGTAAAAAGTTGACACCTTGGACATGATGAAGTGGCCTGAGTGACCCTGGGAGCTATAGGTGGTGGTGCAGTCTGCTAATGAGTTGTAGGTGGTGTAGTCTACTAAGGAACTATAGGTGGTGGTGCAGTCTGCTGAGGACCTATAGGTGGTGCAGTCTGCTAAGAACCTGATCCAATAGGTTTAGTAAGAAAGGTCCTGACAAATGATGGAACCTCCCTGAGCGGAACCCCACCGAGCATTTGTATGGTCTGATATGCACAAAAGTAGATCACTGGATAATAATGTGCTCGTACAACGCAAATGGTCCACATCTGATAAATTTGTAACCTCCAGGGGAGATGGTATGTCTACTATATCATATAGATCACCACTAGAGGATGCATCTTGTGCAGGTGGAGGAATGCCAAAATGAGAACGTAACATGTATCTCCCCACATGATCAGATGACATCTCCTGAACCTATGTGGTGATACTCACAATACTAGAATAAACCTCCCTCCTCATCCTATCATCTAGCACACTCTCTCTTGCAGCTATCATTTCCAAACCTTTTGGTACGACCAAAAGGTTTGGAATCACCCTTGCCTGCTTATTAGCAAGCACAGGGGCATCAAGCACTTTGAACCTATCAGATAATCTCCCTCTCCCCTATCCGACATGATCGGGATAATCTATATAATCAACATCATGCTGCAAATGAAATTCTACAAACAATTGTTTGCAAAAATATAGTGGAAGCTCATCCTTTTGGGGCTAGATATGATGAACAACCAACCATCGAGGATATATGAATGGTGTGACAAGATCATCCTCACATCTTGTGACCATGTACCCTCTTACCTTATCCATGTGTCGGTAATGAGGAAACATGTTCTTCACCATAGCAATGGAAACATCTGTATCAATCTGCCTATACTTCACAGTGCCAGTAACACTACGAGACAAAGAAGTATAGAATGTATCAATGCTGATAGTATCATATGGGTTGTATGATTGAATTGTGTCAATCATATGCAACAAATCAGCTCTAATAATGTTCACCCTATCCCTATTGGGAAGGGTGGTGGATGAAGCTAAGGTTTGATCCAAAACCTCTAAGGCTCGTGTCAATCTATCAATAGTAGAAGCAAATAGCTTCTCTTTAGCCTCTGTAGAATCAGTTGATCTATGTGAGGAGTGGCCACTACCACTACCACCCCCCATGTACACTAGGCTCTCTTGAATCCACTGACCCTCTACCTAATGCCATGTAATAAATAAACAAGAATATATATAGATATTTGCACATGTACATTATAATCATCTAGTTTAAATGAAATATATATATACATGTACATACAAATTTAAGCAACATACATGTTACAAATTTAATCATCTAGTTTTAAAATGAAATATGTATATACATGTACATACAAATTTAAGAAACATACATGTTACAAATTTAAACACATACATGTTACAAATTTAAACATGTATGTTACAAATTTAATCATCTAGTTTAAAAATGAAATATATATATATATATGTGTGTGTGTGTGTGTGTGTGTGTGTGTGTGTGTGTGTGTGTGTGTGTGTGTGTGTGTACAAATTTAAGAAACATACATGTCACAAATTTAAACATGCATGTTACAAATTTAATCATCTAGTTTAAAAATGAAATATATATACGTGTACATACAAATTTAATGAAAAGAGGCTTTGAGTTATGGTTCAATGTAGATGTAGATGTAGATTGAAAGTAAGGGGTCCTATTAGGTCTTCAGTGGTATTAGTTCAAGTATTAGGTCGTATTAATCCTATTAAGTCTTAAGGTGATCTGATTTATGTAACCAGATTACAATACTTGGTGTGATACCTGCAGTATTATAGAATTCAACACGAAAATTGAGAACAACAAGATTGCAAACCAAAAACTAATCCATTCTATTTGAATATTTTGAGTTTATACAAGTCTGATGGATCCCAAGGGTCATCAAAATCCCTTGGAAATGAAATGAAGAGCCATCATAATATTTATTACAAACAAACTATTCAAACTATCAAAATTTATCAAAAAAATTATATATAAAAATTAGGTCCACTTGGAGAAGGCATAACTTTCTACTCGTAGCTCTGATTTGTGAACCATTTGATGCTTTGGAAAGATATTCAAAAGATCTAGAACCACATTTCAAAAGTGACAATGCACTAAAGACCCTCAAAAATGCAGTTTACTAAAACATAGTAAAATTTGAAAAATTAGATTTCAATTTTTTTCCAATTTAATCCTGAGCATAAGGGGTCGTATTAATCATGTTACCTATCTTAATTGCTCATATTAGTCACATGATAAGTCTTAATTAGTCTTAATTGGTCAATTAATAGGTCCTAATTGGTCAAGTATTAGTCACATGTTAGGTCTTAATTGGTCCTATTAGGTCTTAATAGGTCATATTGGACCTAATTGGTCTTAATAGGTCCTATTAGTTCTTAAGGCTTGGGTAAAGTAGGTCTTATTAGTAGGTAGTAGGTCTTATTAGGTCGCATTAATCAATTTAGGTGTTAATATTCTATATTAGACCTCTTATTAATTCTTAAGGGTTCTATTAGGTATTAAGTGGTCCTAATAGATGTTAAGGGTCTTATTAGGTCTTATTAATTATGTTAGGTGTTAATAAAAAATATTAGGTCTTATTAAACTAATGTTAGGTCTTAAGGG
The DNA here is from genome assembly GCA_027943335.1 of Chamaecyparis obtusa. NCBI lineage: Eukaryota > Viridiplantae > Streptophyta > Pinopsida > Cupressales > Cupressaceae > Chamaecyparis > Chamaecyparis obtusa. Next base: position 201,642 of record BSBK01008129.1, read on the forward strand.
GTCCTATTATGTGTTATTAATCATGTTAGGTCTTAATTGGTCATATTATTCACATGTTAAGTCAAGTAATTGGTCAATTAATAGGTCCTAATTGGTCAAATATTAGTCACTTGTTAGGTCTTACTTGGTCCTATTAGGTCTTAATAGGTCATATTGGAACTAATTAGTCTTAATAGGTCCTATTAGTTCTTAAGGGTCCTATTAGGTCTTATTAGTAGGTATCAGGTCTTATTAGGTTGTATTAATCAATTTAAAGGTCTTATTAGGTCTTATTAATCATGTTAGGTTTTAATAGGAAATATTGGGTCTTATTATTCATGTTAGCTCTTAAGGGGTCCTATTACATCTTGTTAATCATGTTAGGTCTTAATTGGTCAAAGAGGGAGAGAAAGTTCATGTTGGTTTCTAGTATTTTGGTTTATGTTAGTTTCTAGTGTTAGAGTTTAATAGGAAATATTAATCATGTTAAGGGTCCTATTAGATGTTAAGGGTCTTATTAGGTCTTATTAATCATGTTAGGTCTTAATAGGAAATATTAGGTCTTATTATTCATGTTAGCTCTTAAGGGTCCTATTATATCTTGTTAATTATGTTAGGTCGTAATTGGTCCTGGAGAGAGAGAGAGAGAGAGAGAGAGAGAGAGAGAGAGAGAGAGAGAGAGAGAGTGTGTGTGTGTGTGTGTGTGTGTGTGTGTTCATGTTGGTTTCTAGTATTTTGGTTTATGTTGGTTTCTAGTGTTAGAGTTTAATAGAAAATATTAATCATGTTAAGGGTCCTATTAGATGTTAAGGGTCTTATTAGGTCTTATTAATCATGTTAGGTCTTAATAGGAAATATTAGGTCTTATTACTCATGTTAGGTCTTAAGGGGTCCTATTATGTCTTATTAATTCCATGTTAGGTCTTAATTGATCATATTAGTCATATGTTAAGTCTTAATTAGTCTTAATCAGTCAATTAATAGGTCCTAATTGGTCAAGTATTAGTCACATGTTAGGTCTTAATTCCTATTAGATCTTAATAGGTCCTATTAGTTCTTAAGGGTCCTATTAAGTCTTATTAATAGGTATTAGGTCTTATTAGGTCATATTAATCAATTTAAGGGTCTTATTAGGTCTTATTAATTATGTTAGGTCTTAATAGGAAATATTAGGTCTTATTACTCATGTTAACTCTTAAGGGGTCCTATTACGTCTTGTTAATTTCATGTTAGGTCTTAATTGGTTAGAGAGAGAGAAAGTTCATGTTGGTTTCTACTGTTAGAGTTTATGTTACTTCATGTTCTAGTTTCATGTTGGTTTAATGTTAAGGTTCATGTACATTTCATATTAAGGTTTATTTTTTAATTAGGTTAAGGGATCTTTTTTTAAATTAGGTTTATGGTTAAGGTTCATGTTTATCTAATGTTAAGGTTTATGTTGGTTCATGTTTAAATATCATGTTTCTAATAATTTATATAAGTTTTCCTAATGTTTTGTAACATTTTCGTAATATTTGGAAACATATCTAACAAAAATAAATCAATTAACTAACTAACTAACACATTTTATTAACTGAAAAAAAGAAATTATATTAATTAAATAACTAAATCTACATAACATCATATTATTTAATTTCTACAATTAAAAATAATAAAATTACATGAAAACAAAACTATTAAATTAACATTTTTATTCAAATTACAATTATTTAATATTAAATGGATAAAATAACTTAAATACATTTAAAAAATATTAAAAAATGTTAAAATAAAAAAAAGGGTCTACCTCTTTTGGTCGAAAATCTCCTTAAGCGCTCCACAAAATCAGCAAGCCGCTTAAGATAAAATGAGCCTCCCAATTCAATTTTTTGGTTTATATAGATTTTGGGGGTTTCAGTCGGAACCCTTTCGGCCGGAACCCTCCCGCCAAATAGACGCCACATGGCACCTAGTGGGCGCCACATATTTTCGGTCGGAACCATAAAATTTGTCCTCTAGTGTGACACAGCTTTGTGCTTTTACCCTCTAATAAATGGTCTAAATTTTCTTTGGTTTGGTTTTAGGTGGCGATGATTAATTCCCTAGCATTATATAAAGCTAGTAGTATTTTTTGTAGATCATAGTATTATTTATCAATTTAGTCATCCTATTAATCTAACAAACATAAAGATATTTTTTATAGATATACATATACATATACATGTACATGTATGTGTACATGCACATATACATATACATATACATAATTCTTATATATACATACTTTTCTATAGATCATAATTCTCTTTATAAATTTATTTTTCATCCCACTAATGTTACAAACATAAATATCAATAGGCCACCAAATAGATAAAGTATTTGAGCTAGGATTAATATAAACTTGTTCAACAAAATTCAAATCGTAGAGGGTTTGTAAATGTCCTTGACAAATATATGGGAAAAATGAAAAAAAAAGCATTAAGCAATGAATTTACAATGACATATAACACAAATAAATGTCATTATATCATGTCCTTCACTTTTATGCCCATAATCCATTCTCACTTAACACAATATAGATGAACCAGCATAGCTCCCCTCATTTGTAATACATATGAGTTTTTAAGCTAGTGTAATGCATATTAATTTGTAGATAATTTTTCTAAGGTTTTTTCATAGTATTAGGCCATCAAAATATGTCTATTAAATGATATATTTGACCAACCTATTTGGCAAGGTTGCGTGGTCAATAGTAAAGATGTTAAAAGTGACAACAATAACAAGAAATGACAAAAATGATTTAAATCATCATGCACCTTTAATTACTAATATCGACTCTTGATACACCAAAACAACTCAATCCTTCAGCCAAAGGTCATTTGGTTTACTAGCAAAGTCCATGTTATAGAGTGATGAGTTAAAATCTTCTACCAAAAAAAATAAAAAAAACTCAACCCTAGTAATAAACATTGGCCTCTAAATGATGAAGAAGATAATAAACTTTAAGACTTTATTCAAGCCGAACACTTGATGAAAATGATAATAAACTTTTAAGACTTTGTTCTTTGAGGACTTTATTCTTCTAGGACTTTATTCTCTAGAAGAAAACCTAACAAAAGTGAGAGACAAAAGTGAGATATTTTCCACATCAAATCAAATTGTGATATTTTTCACACCGAACAAAAAATTTTATTTTGTTGAACATTAACAAATAGTTTGTATAAAAAAAATTAAAATTTATTTTTAAATATTTGGAAACCCTTAGGCAAAATCATTTGACTAACACACCCTTTTAATTTTATTTTTACAATTGGATTTTGTGCGTATGACTAACACACTTTGGAAAGGGCATGGTCAAAACTTTACAGTACAAAACCACATACGAACTTTCATTGTTGTAAGTCTTTGTAATGCAGTCCCCGGTCAAGCACGCCAAGGGATTAACTTCTCTAATACGCAATTAGACCACATAACAAAATATAATTTGCACCTTTTTAACGCGTGGGATATATAAAAATTAGTTTAAAAAAATAAAGCTAAAACTCAATCCACAATCTTTTATTTGGCCTGTGGGAATCGTCTGTTTGGCAGGTTCCGTGTTCGAATCCCACAGGGATCCTGACGCGAAACCCCGTGGAAGTAGGGTAGGTCCCGTGGTCGAGTCCCACCAGTATTGACGTGAAAGAAGCGGCCACCTTCGCAGGTGACCAGGTCAGATGACCGTGCGTCCTGCATGGAAATTCGGGGTTTCATAACGTGGCGGGCAGGAAAGTTCCCAGCTAAAACGTCAGGCTAGTATTATAATTTCTCAGGACTCGGAAAGAGTTTGTTATGGCGTGAGGTCCACGGGAAAGATTTATTCCAAATCTCATGAATATAATGTGAAGTTATAACTTGCCTATTTTGCACGGTGCCCTCTCCCTTAAATAGCAAGGGAGATCTCCTTCCCAGGGTTTAACGAACTCCTAGCTGAGCCAGCTTCTCTGAATCTTCTTTCAAGATTCACAGTAGAAAATTTAACATCGAAAGAAGTTTGAAGATAATTTAGGGTTGCAGTTTTTTATCTTGTAGACAGTTTGACCTCTTAAACGCCACTTAAATCTGTATCTCATTCAATAGCTTTCGATTTCAAACATGGGAATCGAAGAGGCGGCGGTTTCAGAACATGATGATCAGTCATCAATTAAATCTGCCGATCGAATTAAGTTCCTGTACAGCTACGGAGGGAGAATTGTTCCTCGCCATGGCGATTGGAAGCTCCGCTACGTCGGCGGCGAGACCAGAGTCATGGCCGTCAACAGAAACATCACATTTGCAGGTTGGGATGATAAATTATTTTCTATTTCCAAAAGAAAAAGCTGAAATTTGAAAAGGGGTATGCCTAAAATCGTTTTTAATTTAGGGTTACTGTCGTTGCAGATCTTATGGCCAAATTGAGAGAGGTCTTAGGATCGAGTCCCGTGCTCAAGTGCCAGTTGCCCAACCAAGATCTGGATGCTCTGGTCTCCATTAAATCCGATGAAGACCTGCACAACATACTGGAGGAATACAAAAGGCAAGGGTTTAAACAGGGCTCCTCCAAGTTGCGGGCATTTTTGTTCCTGAGAACGGGCAGCCTCTCAAAGCTTCGTGTGGCTGCCCGGACTTGTTGCGGGCACCCCAATCAACTGCCCCGGCGGGCAACGTGGCAGTCTCCTTTTGCCCAATGCAATATTCCCGCCAGGTGTGCAAGTAAAACGATTCCTCGTCAGCATAACTCAGCCATGTCATCAGTTTACGTGGAGTCCCCGCAGTGCTTGCGAACATTTTTTAGTAATAACCAGCCGTATTCACCTTCGCCATTTCCCTCAACACAGAATACACGGCAACATATAAGATCATATATGGAAGTGGCTTAAAATATTTCCGATCTCTTCAACGGTTACTGAATATTTTTTTACACTGTTATAAAGTCTAGAAATGAAATTTTTTTACTGTATAAAAACAAGAGACCATTTATGTACACAAGATCGTATTCTTATTAAATTTCAAGGGCCCTCCAACGGTATACAATTTTGAATGTTATGTTGATAATGGAATACAATGCATAGGGGAAGATACCTAATAGTAAATTGAGGTCTAATAACCATTCATTTTTGTTATAGTGAGCTTCCAAAAATAAATAACCTTACATAGCAATACATACACATAATTAATCTAAAAAATAATAATTTGACTTCAATATATGTTCAATCATGCATAAATAGTTGATCAAAATAAAATAAAAAATTGAACCACAATTGGTCCTCATTTGATTAACATACATCTAAAGTTGCACAAATAAAGTCATTTTATTATTATTTTTAAAATGTATATATGTTTACAAAAACCACTTATGCAAGTTGTTCCAAAGTACAAATCAAATAAAATTACAAATACAAGTGAGCACTTATTGGTCCCTCAATTGACAATCTCAAAATCATAAATGAACTTGATGGGTTGTTGGTGCAGGGGTGAGGAGGACAAGTGCCAAAGGCACACCCTAATCCAGATCTACCCTGCAGAGATCACACATGGAAGCAACAATACACAATAAGAGAGGGAATGCAGATCAGATCTTTTATATTTCATCAAATAGATTCATACATGTCGGGCTGTAAGGCCTTCCGGTTAGGGCCAAATATTACAATTCAAGTACAACAGTCCTCCAACATGTGAGGATCAGAAACTATCTTCCATCTTCTAACTTCTATCTTCTACCAAAACTGATGTCCTAAAACTACAACCAAAGATTACAATATATACAAGAGGCTACCAAACAAGTTGGCCTTCAGATCCACCATTAACGGAAGGAACAACCAGATCTAGGTCTACACGCTTCCCAATGATAGATACCAACATTAAATTCACAACCAAAATTAATTGCACAAGTCAGCCTCTAACATAAAATTAAAATAAATAACTCGGTAAGCAAGGACAACCGAGCACCAGGAAAAGATAACCAAGCACCAAGGAATTAACCGACCAACTCGGTTAACGAAGGAACCGAGCAACTACCGAGCCAACTCGGTCAAAGCAAGAACCAAGCAACACATGAAAACTCAAACTTGTTTTTGGTGATACAGGATTGCCAAGGACCCGAGATGCTCCTGCATCAAACACCTAGGGTTATTTGAAATGATTCTCTGAATCATGCAGCAGGTACAACCCGAGTTGAATCCAACTCAGATTGTGAAATCCATGAACTATCTTCAATCGGCATGTTCTTCCATTTTACTAGATATTCCATATACTATTTTCCTCTTGTACTTCTGCCAACTCTTTGTTCCAAAATTTGCTCAACTTCTTCTATCTGTTTCTTAGGATAATTATTCGGTACTGTCATTTCTTCATTTGATTCATGGTACTCATACAAATCAACAATGTTGAATATAGGTGATATATCCATGTCATCAGGTAATTCAATCTCATAAGCATTTCCAATGTCAAATTTTCTTAAAATCTTGCAAGGGCCAAACTTCTTCATTTTTAGCTTTCCATATGTTCCAACAGGAAATTTGTCTTTCTTCAAATGAACCATTACTTCATCACCGACTGCAAAAGTCTCGTGTCTTCTAGATCTATCAGCTCTGTCTTTGTATTTCTGATTACTTTTCTCCAACTTATGTCTCACATCTTCATGAACTCAACAAACTTTACTCCTTCAACACTTCTCTTTTCTTCATCAACAATATCCCTCAAATTTGATATACCTCTCAGTTGCATTCCATTTACAATCTCAAAAGGCATTTTTCTAGTACTCCTATTCACTGAATTATTATATGCAAACTTTGCTTGTGCCAACACAGAATCTCAATTACTCGGTGTGTCTCCAACTAAACATCTCAAAAGATTACCCAAGCTTATATTCACAACTTCTATTTATCTATTAGTCTGTGGGTGAAATGTAGAACTATACCTCAACTTGGTACCAAACTTTCTCCAAAGAGTCTTCCAAAAGTATCCAACAAACTTACTATCTCAATCAGAGATGATACTCCTCTATAATCCATACAATCTGACAATTTCCTTAAAGAAAATATCTGCTATATGTATTGCATCTGATGTCTTTCTACAGGGTATAAAATGTGTCATTTTAGAAAATCTATCCACAACAACAAACATAGAATCATTACCTCTTACTGTCTTCGGTAAGCCAAGAACAAAATCCATACTGATATCAACCCAAGGTTTCTCAGGAAAAAAAATTGGTGTATACAATCCAGTATTCTGACTTACTCCCTTTGCAACTTGACAAATTCCACAATTTTTCACAAATTTTTGAACATCCTTATACAACTGCGCCCAAAAGTATTTCTCCTTAAACAAATTCAATGTCTTGTCAACACCAAAGTGTCCAGCCAAACCACTACTATGTTTCTCCTTTATCAAGATAGTTCTCATTGATCCTCTCAGTATACACAATTGAATACCTTTAAACAACATACCTCCTTGAATGAAATAGTCTTCCCATTTAGTACTCGTTTGATCTTGAATAGGTAAAATGCACTTTCTCCAGGGCTCAGAAAAATCAGGATCAAATTCATATGAATCTCTCATGTCATCAAAACCAAGAACTTTAATTTTCATCTCGGTCATCAAAGATCTTCTTCTACTCAATGCATCAGCAACTCGGTTAGTGACTCCACTCTTATGTTTTATCACAAATGTATAACTCTGCAAATATTCAACCCATTTCATATGTCTTTGATTCAACTTATTCTGACTACCCAAATATTGTAAAGGTTTATGATCAGTATACAACACAAATTTACTCAGTATTAAATAATGTCTACATTTCTTCAGGGCTTGAACAATAGCATAGAATTCTTGATCATACATAGAATAATTTCATTTTTTGCATCATTCAACTTTTCACTAAAGAAAACAACAGGTTTACCTTCTTGACTCAACACAACTCCTATTGCACTACCACTTGCATCACATTCAACTTGAAATGCCTTATTGAAATCAGGCAATGCTAACACAAGCAATTCAACAACTTTCTGCTTCAGAGTCTCAAAAAATTTATCAGCTCCATGTGTCCACTTAAATTCTCTTTTATCTCCTCTCATAGTCTTAGTCATAGCATTACAAATTGAACTAGAATTCCTAATGAACTTTTGGTAAAAACTTGCCAAACCATGAAATGATTTTACCTTACTAGCATTCTCAGGTGTAGGCCAATTCAAGATAGCTTCAACCTTTTCAAGATCCATTTTCAAACCATCAACTGAAATCATAAATCCCAAATACACAATCTCCTCTTGCATGAAAGAACACTTTTTCAGATTAATCAACAACATTTCTTCTTTCAATCTCTGTAATACTTGTTTAACATGCAACAAATATTCTTCTCTGGTCTTACTGAATATAAGAATATCATCAAGGTATACAATCACAAATTTACCTAAGAATTTCTTCAAAATTTCATTCATCAATCTCATAAAAGTACTCGGTGCATTAGTTAAACCAAACGGCATAACCAACCACTCATACAAACCTTCTTTTGTCTTAAAAGAAGTCTTCCACTCATCACCTTCTCTAATTCTGATCTGATGATATCCACTTTTCAAATCAATTTTAGTAAAATATTTTTCTCCGGTCAAACTATCCATTATATTATCCATTCTCGATATAGGAAACCTATATTTCACTATTATCTTGTTGATTGCTCTGGAATTCGTACACATTCGCCATTCTCCATTCTTCTTAGGTGCCAATATAGCTGGTACTGCACAAGGACTCAAACTTTCTCGGATCAAACCTTTCTGCAACAATTCTTGAATTTATCGGTTCAATTCCTGATTCTCGATAGGTGTCAACCGATGTGGTGCCTTAAATGATCTCTCTATACTCGGTGAGTAACTTATCAATCTCTTCAAGGATACTATCGTCTATTTTCTTACTTGGTTTGTTAGGAATCATAGCAAAACATACATCATTCTTTTTCAAATCCTTAACAAATTTCCTTCCTTCCATCAAGAAAACTTTCACAGATGTACAAACACTACTAACTGGTTTTTCAATCAAAGGTAACAAGATTTCTCTTCTCCCATAAGCCCAAATAGTATATTTATGCAATCTCCCATCATATATAGCATGTCTATCATATTGCCAAGGTCTACCCAATAAAATATGACAACAATCCATATGCATGATATCACATAACACCTTATCATAGTATTTTTTAATTTTCAAATTCACATAACATTGTTCACTTACCAAGAGTGTATGCTCATCCTTGATTCATGAAATTTGATAGGGCTTTGGGTGTTCTAACCTTTTCAACTGCAACTTTGTAACCATTTCCTCAGATGTCAAGTTCTTTGAGCTTCCACTGTCAATGATTCCCTTCCACACTTCATCAGAAACTCTACATCTAGTCTTGAACAAACTTTTCCTTACCAGATCTTCCTTATTACTTTCACTCCAAAGTGCTCTCCTTACCATCAAGTTTTTTTCCTTCTCATTTTCATTTAGTGACTCTTCCTGCACAAAAGCATTTCTACTGCTACTGCCCTTCTTACTTGCATGTGTACATTCAAATGATCTATGTCCTTTTTCTCCACAATTGTAACAAGTTCCTTGGAAACCACCTCTGTTATAACCACCTCGGTAGTTATTGCATCTTCCTCTAGATGAACTTTCACCTTTCCACTCGGTCTTGCCTTTATCTAGATTTGTCTTTTCTAGTTCAGATCTATTGTTTTCACCATAAGATCTACCTCTTCCTCTAGGGAATCTACCACCTCTACCTCTTTGTCTTTGCTCATGTCTTTTGTTCAATACCTCCTTAGCTTTCAAGGCAAATTGATAGGATTCTTCAATGTTCTCCAATTTAACCAAACTAATTTCTTCTTGGATGGAAACTCTCAATCCATTCAGGTACCTAGCGATTCTTTTCACATCATCTTCATCATGTCTAGATTTGATATCTAATCTATAGAATTCTTTAGTATAATCTTTTACCGAGCTATCTTTCTGCCTCAAACTTCGCATTCACCTAACTAGGTTAATTTGATAATCACAAGGTGAAAACTTTCCTTTCAACTTATTCACCATCTTATTCCATACCTTAATTTTTTCTTTGCCTTTTCTCTTTCTGTCCAGTTGTAGATGTTCCCACCACAAGGATGCGTGAATCTTCAACTTTGTACTTGCAATTTTCACCTTCTTTTCCTCAGGGACATTTTCATATTCAAAGTACTTTTCCATCTCGATGATCCAGTCCACCAATTCATCTAAATCCATCTTTCCACTATACTCAAGAGGATTGAAATGTGGTGTAGACTTCAAATTTGTCAAAGCCTTCAACAATCTTTCCTCACCTTGATCCATCACCAGTGCAGGTTCGACATCACCTTGTTATTCCTCATTTTCATCATCACTAAAATATTCAAGATGTCTTCCTCCACGTTGGGTTGTCTCAACAACTTCTAACCTAGCAGCAAGTTGTCTCAACATGTCTATCAATTCTGGATCCGCATCTCGCCTCCCATGAACCATCTTGAAACCCTCTACAATTGCAAGCTAGATCGCAATCTTCTACCTGACAATAAATCAACTAGGGTTTGACAAGAAGGAACCCTCAAACCTAGATTCGCAAATCTAGATCCAGATCTCACCTTCGCTCTGATACCACTTGGTGTAGGGGTGAGGAGGATAGGGGCCAAAGGCACACCCTAATCTAGATCTACCCTACAGAGATCACACACGGAAGCAACAATACACAATGAGAGAGGGAATGCAGATCAGATCCTTTATATTTCATCAAATAGATTCATACATGTCGGGCTGTAAGGCCTTCTTGGTTAGGGCTAGATATTATAATTCAAGTACAACAATCCTCAAACATGCGAGGATTAGAAACTATCTTCCATCTTCTAACTTCTATCTTCTACCAAAACTGATGTCCTAAAACTACAACCAAAGATTACAATATATACAAGAGGCTACCGAACAAGTTAGCCTTTAGATCCACCATTAACAGAAGGAACGACCAGATCTAGGTCTACACGCTTCCCAATGATAGATACCAACATTAAATCCATGACCAAAATTAATTGCACAAGTTGGCCTCAACAAAAAATTAAAATAAACAACTCGGTAAGCAGGGACAACCAAGCGCCAGGGAATTAACCGACCAACTCGGTTAACAAAGGAACCAAACATCTACCGAGCCAACTTGGTCAAAGCAGGAACTGAACAACACATGAAAACTCAAACTTATTTTTGGTGACACAGGATTGCTAAGGACCCAAGATGCTCCTGAATCAATTGTATTGTGCACTTCCTCCCAAACTTATTTGAACTTGTAAATGCATTAACTCCAACTTCTAATAGTACCTACATTGTCAACAATTGGTGTAAGGCTCCCCAATAGACCAAAAAAAATATTTTAAAAAAAACATGATAGGAAATCCACATATTTGAAAATTAAATTGGATATGCAAGTATGAAATGATCGAATGAATGAAAGAAATAAGCATTTATCTTGTGTTGCACATCTCCTAAATAAGTATGATATGACTGAATTGAGGTGCACACAACCTCAATTTAGCTTGCGCTACCCATCTCCTAATTAAGTCTGAAATGACTGATTATTTCCTACCAATATTTAAATTTTATATTCAATGTGTCAAGGACTTCTCCAATTTATAAATTCCTTGACTTGTCCAATTTCATTTACTTTACTCTTCTTTTTTTGAATATTCTTTGCACAATTCAGAGGAGGGCAGGGGGGGGGGGAATTTTATGCAAGTTTGTCTTCACTGAGATCTTGTCTAGGTTAGTACAGTTAACTGAAATGTTTCCTATTATATTGTATGGTTCAGTAAATTTATTGTTATGTTCATTATTCATTGATACTATTTACAATGCATGTAAATATTTGCATCTATTATCAATTTACAATTGTGCGCTTTAGTAAAATTATGAACATGTTCATTATTTATTGATATTGTTTACATTCTCTATAAGTGTTTGCATCAATTATGTCATTCAACAAAGCAGTTTACTATTGTATGCTTCAGTAAATAATGCAGCCTCATTCATTTTACTATCTTATAAATCAAAGTTACAACATCAATAAATATTTTATAATCATATCATTGTCACACCAATAAATATTTTATAATAATATCACAATTACATCCTCCATCATCTGCTTTCGTTTTATCTCATGCATCTTTTTGTTGTTAAATGATTATCTGTATACATAAAGGGTTACAATAAAATGATGAATGTTGCTTCTGGGGTTACAAACATAATTTTTATATACATAAAAATTGAATGTTGCCTAAGAAAGAGACTTGATAAACTTTGACAGATGACTACCTTGTTTTGCCCCCCTCCCATTATGATATGGCCCCCTACAATTTTATGGTTGTTCCCATCCCACCCTACACGACCTGCCTCTTCAACAAGATTTGAACCCGCCTGTGGGGGAATTAGTAAAAGAATCAGTAATCGTTGGTTGTATATATATATATATATATATATATATATATATATATATATATATATATATATATATATATATTATTGCAATAAAATGATAGATTTTCCTTCTTCATTCATGCATTTTGGTATCTTTTGTCATCATTTGTTCAAATGTGTTCCATTTCCTTAAAATGTTTATTATTTTGCAAATGTCATTGAGGGTTTTCAGATTTCTATAAAATGATTATCCATATGCATAAAGGGTTACAATAAAATGATCGATTTTGCTTTTGCATTCCTGCATTTGTTGTATCTTTTGTCATAATTTTTTCAAATGTGTTCTATTTCCTAAAAATTAATGCAAGCGAAGAGGCCCCTATACCTTCAAACACTTAAACATGTGAACAAACCTGTATACCTAAGCACTTGCAATTACCTGCATTGTAATTTTGAAATTGGGCTTTCTTACTATTTATACATATACACAAGTTTGTATACATATACATATATATGGATCCATATGCACAATTGTGTTTCTGTATATAGAATTTTGTATTAACAACCCCATATGCCTAAACACTTGCAATTACCTACATTGTAATTTTGCAATTGGACTTTCTTGCTAATTATACATATACATAATTATGTATAGATATACATAAATATGGATATATATGCATAATTATGTATAGATATGCATAATTATGTATACATATAAAAGATGAATGGTTGGGGTGAATGTTGGTTCATTTGGGATCCCTACAAAATACTATTTTCACAACTTTATTTACCATTTTCCACGCCAAATCTCTTCTCTCACCATTCCCCTTTGCATCTCGACTCTCCATCTTAGCTCTGTAACTGTTTGTGCTCTGCTCTGCAATCTCTAGGTAACGTTATGCCCATCAAGAATGCTTTCTTTATTGTATGTACAATGATGAAGTTAAACAATGATTGTGCAAATGTATTTCATTTCCTTCAATGTTTATTATTTTGTAAATGTCGTCAAGGGTTTTGGTTTTTTATTAAATGGTTATTTTATGTAACTCGAATGTTCTCATGAAAGTTAACTTGTAAATTCATGACATGAGGTAAAGGTCAGGGTAGAGGTACTAGTAGAGGCACAAGTAGAGGAAAAGGTAGAAATGGTAGAGTTACAGTTCGAGTGACTCGTGGAGTACACTTCACAGAAGCAGTAGATACAATCCATAATGAAGAAGTAAATTGTTGTGATTAGAACCAAGAAACAAATAGTGGTTGTGATAGTCAACATAATCTATAGGAAGAGACCGTAGTTGAAAATGTAGAACCTGTAACTTAGGCAAAGCCAAGAGGAAAATGGACCAAACTTGAAATAAGAAAGGAAATTGCCTTAGTAGAAGATAAAGGAATGTAAATCAAAGATGCATCAGTCAAATGTGGTGTCCCCAATATTAATTTGAGGTCATGGATGACAGGGGTTTGAACAAAAACTGTTAGGGGACAACGTAGCATTTTATTTGAACATGAGGAGGGTGAAATTGTGGGATGGTGCAAGGAAATGGAAGATATAGGGCACGGTCTGCTGGTCAGTCAACTACACACAATTTTTGCCCATATTGTTTCGAATAGGCCAAACCCATTCAAGAATGGTATGCCAAGGAAATCATGGTGGGCAGGTTTTTTTCGTAGGCACCTTGATTTGGCAATGAGAATAGCTCAAGGAGTGCACATCGACCAAGAAATTATTCTATGACCTTCTATTATGTCCTTGTTCTATGAAAACTTGGAGAACATCTAAAATTTGAACCACTATGAAATTGGTAGAATTTGGAATTGTGATGAGACGGGTGTTCAAGCTGGCAGGAACCACAAAATGAGAGTGATTTCTAGATTGGGGCAGAGATGTGTACCACACTTGATATAAAAAAGTAGAGAGTGAATCATAATTTTGGCTTGTGTTAGTGAAAGTGGAATGAATATTCCTGGATTTTACTTATTCAAAGCAAAGAGGTATATCAAAAAATTACATTCAAAACCGAGGATGGCGCATGCATGGCATGTCAAGAGCATGCATGGATGACAAAGGAATTATTTCTTAACTAGTTACAACATTTTGCAAGTGTTAGAAATAGGAAATACTGAGAGGGGGGGGTGAATCAGTATTTCACAAACTTTTTCTTTTGCCCACTTATGGATATAACAGATTACTTTAGTGCATACAAAGATTATCAAGCTGATTAACAAACATAGCAGTAAATAGAAAGAACTCATAACACATGATATGTTCTCGAGGAAACCCTGGTGGGGATGGTACCCACAAAGATCACTAATCAAAAGTATCCTATTAGGGATATTGGACCCTGTTAGGAGTCAATTTACAATATATAGTAGATCTGTCCTAGTTAAAGGACTTTAGGCCTTGTTAGAAGCCTTAACCCTGTTAGGAGTTAGATTACAAAACCTGATCACCAGCTGAGCTCACTACCCAAATAGGTAATACAAAATGTTTCTGACTGTAATATGGTACTACTCACAACTTCACATCAATAGCCTTTGCTGCTATCACAATATACAACTATCACAAGTTATCTTTTCTTTCTTTTTACACATCACATATATTTTTTTCATTACATTTCAAGTATGCCTAATATATGAGTTATTAGAGCTAATAACTTTACATGGTCAAATTTCAAAATCTTTATCCAAGAGTAAACATCTAGGATGTTGTCCCTTCATAATGTTAAGTCATTATTTTGACAAGCAAAAATAATCCCTTAACTCTTTCGCTAATACTGTCTCCAAAACTGTTATGTCTGCAAAAACTATCTTCGGTAAACTTTGAATAACTTTGTCCGTACTACTCCAAACTTTATGCACATTGAGATGGGGTATCATCATACTCTATAGAAGCTTCAGTTAACTACACAAACAAAAATATTGCTCCAGTGGACGTCGCCAACTAAATCTTCATCAGGTGCTCTGTCAGGATCACTGTATCCATACTTAGACAATTTCTTCCTTCAACTTGCCATACTTGCATTCCAGATTCTGCGCTCTTAATAGAGATCATATGTTTCCATAATGACAACATCTATGCATCCACATTAGCCAAATTGTCAACAATCTCCCCCTTTGTCATTGGTGGCAACATATGTAAGGAAACTCAGGTGCGGAAACAACTTCCTACGTTAATCTCTATAGGACAGTATTGTGCAAATTCTTTTAAATCCTTACAATTTCAGATTTGTTAACTACTTTAACAAAGATATTGAAACCACATACCATACATATAGAAAAATAGAGAATGACACAATGATATACCCTGGGGAAACCTTTCGGTAAAAACCCCAGCACTCCAAAACCTGCACAATGTATTGATCAAAACTATTACAGCTTACAATACACTTGCAATGCAAGTTCTTTCAGAAGATTTCTAAATCCTTGAAGACAAATCACTGCAGCATAAAATGTTCCAACAATACACTCGCATCATATCTCTTTGCAACCCTAAAAAATCTTATATCATGCGCTTCACTTTTTAGGGCTACTCCCAAAGATAACCGTATTAGGGTTTTACCATTCTCTGAGAAAATAGGAACCCTGAACCCCACGATTGGGGAAGAGTGTACAGTACTCAAATTTATCAGTTGCCACATGTCTTCACCTGTCATTATATCTTCCTGACATAGCTCTTACGTGTCATAGGAATCTGTCATAACCATTTTAGCCATGATCTCCTTACACACAATTCAAGATGCTGACACATCAACATTATTTGCAAGAAATACATTTTACAAAATAAATAATAAGAATAGGAATTATCCAAGGTTGAGACACCTTATTCCTAACAACATATGGGAAAATTGGCTAAGTGTGCAAACAAAACTTCAAAGTATTTACACAAAATTGTGGCCAAAAGTTATACAACACATATACAATATTGTACTCCATAGAATAGCTCCCCCTATGAGTATCCTTCCTCAACATATATTCAATTTTCTACTATCTTTCCCCCTTTGACAACAATGACAAAGATAGGGTGTACAAAAATTTCAAAAAAAAACTTTATACCTTGTTATCAGCTATTGCAAAGCCGGTAGGCTTTCAACACAGTCACCAAACTCTGACTTCCATGATTCAAAATATTTCTCCCATACCTTCCTGATGGATTCAGCAACATTGAGTAGAGTACTCAATCCGTATGCTATTGTCTGACAAGCTTGCAGGGAATTGAAGCTAAACTTCTGAAAAGATGTCTTTGCTGAAAGACACTGCTCAATTTGGTCTTCAACAATTGAGGTCTTGATTGAGATGTGCTCTCTCAAGATGTTAATCCTGAGCATCTTTATGTTCTTCTCCTCTGCTAACATTCTAATTTCATCATTTAACTTCCTTATGTTCTTCTCTATAGAACTTATCTTTACATTTGGGCTTGACAAGGTGTTTGTTTCAGCTGTAATTGCATCTATCTTCTCTCTGATCTTCTTATCTTCTTCAGCTATTAGGATTTCTAATTTTGTGCATTGTATATACAAACTCTTTCCAGTCTCAAAATGTTTCCTCAAATTCTTTATGCATACATCCAAACTACCAATATCATTTCAAATATTTACACTTAAATTTTGTTGCATTTCTGCTTCAAAGTCTTCCTGAACTTTTATTCTAGTAATATCCTTTAAGTTAGAAAATTCAGAGTCAAAAGAGTTTATTACTATTTTAGCTTTCTCAAGTGGATCCGATTCAGATACCTTAGGGTTAATCACACTCTCAAGTTTCTCTATCAAAACTCTAACTTTGCCTTCAAGGTCCTTCACCTTCTTATTCTTTCCAATAATTTTATTAAGAGATATGATGAACTCAAGCTGATCATCATCTTCAACTTCTTTTCCAAGGTCTTAAAAAATTGAACCAATTTGTCTCTTCTTACTGTCAGGTGCACTAGGGGTAGTGACCTCTGTCAAAATTTGTTTACCTTTAACTGTCTGTACTGCTGGAATTGATTCTGATACTGTTGGTGCTTCCACTGCCTCTATATCCTTTTCTGATTTTGTAATCTTCTCTTGCTCTTCTAAAGCCAAATTGTCAACAATGTTTCCTAGATCATGAAATACAGCATCATCTGACTCTAGTGTCACTTTGGTTCCTTCAATGTCCATTGATTCTTTGCCAGTATTGATATGTGAAGAAGATGGAACTTCTTCAATACCAACTTCCTCTGCATGCGGTTCCTCTGATTGCTTCTGATGAGGGTCTAATTCAACATGCTTTTCTGCAACTATATCTACAAGAACTTGCATTACTACTTGCTCTGTCTCTTTCTATACTTCCTCCTTTTTGCCTCCCATTATAAGGATTGTTCTTCTCTTAGTTCTCAATAAAGTTCCAGGAGACTTCAAGAATCTCTTCAAATGATCTTCATCCTCAACTTCACAGAACTGTCTAATTACATGTTCTCTCATCTTTATGTCCTCTTCTTGTGCTCTTTGTTTTCTATTCACAAGTATGTTATACAAATCTTTTGGGATCTTACCATGAATAGTGCTAAGTTTCTTATCTGTCACAATCATATGTGTAATCATTGCATTTTCAAAATTCAATCTGTCAAATGATCCATATAGATCATAGAATTTATTCAACTTAGTGAAGTCTCCATGCTTCAATATATCTTCATTAACTCTTTCAATTCTTGGTTTCCAAGTTTTCTTCTTGATTGAAACTACATCATCATCTTTAATTACTGCTACATTTCTAGGTACAGGTGGTACTATCAATTTTTGTCTCTTGTCGGGTCCTGTTGCACTCACTTTTACTCTTTTGCTAGGAATAGGAGAAAAAGATTTATCTCCTTCATCTTTTTCAGGTACTTCAACTTTTACCTTTATTGCAATAGGATCAATAGGATCTGCACTAGATGCCTCAGGTGAAATTACAAGATTTTCACTTTGCTTCAAGGCTTCTGCGGTCTTCTTAGCTATGTCAAACTCATGACTTGACATACCTGATTCTTTCAGTATTTTCTTCATAGTAGATTCAACTCTCTTACTAGATTGCTTCTTTTCTCTCAAACTTATTGTAGAGTTGAAATTCTCTTCATAGGTTCCAAACCTATTTGCATGACCATCCAACTCACACTTTAACAATCTATTCACATATCCTACTATTTCTACTTCAGATATTTCATATCCAAGAGGGTCTATGAATTCCATTCTAGGCTCAACTGCTTCAATGTAGGTGAAATCAGTGTCTACCATAAAACAAATGTCATCTTTATGATTTTCAACTAAGGATTGAGGAATCCTTGATTTGTTCTTAACAATATTCTGAAAAGTCTTCAATACAGGCTTCACACTGTCATTAACTTTATCAAAAAGGTGCTTCATGTAGACTGAGTTTATTCTTTCCATTGTGTTCACATTGTCACTCCAATCAACTGTGTAAGGAAATCTTCTCAAAATATGGAAAAACATATAGGTTATCAGAGATGAAAACCTAAACTGTGTGTACTTAGCCTTCTTAATCTTTTCTAAGTTCTCAAATAACTAAATTTTCAAAATTTCACATAGGTCTACTTGTTTCTTCTCAATACACATAAGATCAGCTACATGAGCCATCCCTATAGCCATGTCATCTTCCCTTGAACTACCACATAATTTAGTTGTTAGGATCTTGCAAAGGTACCTAACATCATCTTGCTTAATCTTACTTATCACAATTCCTCTACCATTATAACTAGATCTAGTGTTGTCTAAAACAATCTTTCTCATGTTCTTTTCATTCAGTGGAATCTCTCCAACTTTAGATAATCTAGTAACATCATGAATTAGGTTAGCAGTTATATCAATAACTCTATCCTCCATCCAAAATTTCCCATTGTGGATTCTACTTAAAATGATCTTGGTACATTCCTCATCATTAAATTCATACTTCATGGAATATTTGATAATTTCATTATTCTCTAGGTGCCCATAAGCTGGTTTAACTGACATGTCTTGATTGTACATTTTCCTATAATCATCACTAAAATCTGCATCTTCCAAAGTTTCAAACTTGCAACCTAAATATCCTTTAACATTCTCAATGTGCAATACTTCGTCTGGTACGGATGATAATGCTAGACTGTTATCAATTTCAATTGGTTCTACTAGTTCTTTCTTAATCTTAGGTCTATTCTTATCCTTAACATTATGAACCATAGAAATATCCATCTTATCAACTGATTAAAGATCAAAAAATACCTCAACTTTGCAAATCTAGGGTTTCGGTATGATCGTCACTGCAAACTGCTTCCAAACTTCTTCAAATCATCCTCAACTCGCTTTTTCTTCTTTCAAATCTATTTTCAATCACTTTGTAAATGTGATAACTTTGATTTAAACTTATAACACTTCACATTAACTCGATCTAACATCGCATTCATTCATTTTGCCGCTAAAACCTCAAAAAGCTGATTCTACAAACCTACAACCATAAAAATTTTTGCGACCTTGCAAAACACAATATTTTATTTTGTGCACTTAACCATAGCATTAGTAAAACATAATAAACCTATATCTAACTACGCAAAACTTAACTCATTCAAATTCCTAATCTACACTAATCCTAAGTCCTAACTACAGAAACTTACATAATTTAAGTACTTAAAGAAGGGTCAAGTAAAGATTCATCCTTACCATTAGTTACATTACCTTCCTGACTACTTTCAGTGTTGACTATACCTCCTTGATCTGTGCCTTTATCAAATTTTACTTCATCTTTATTGCTACAACAACCTTTCTCTTTGTTTCCTGCATTTTCATTCCTTCTTGCATTGTTCCTAGGGTTAGGGTTATGATGATAACCTCCATTGTTTATTCTGCAAAATCTTGCTAAGTGTCCAAACTTGTTGCATATCTAACAAATGATTCCATTGTTTCCAAATCTTTGTCCTTGCTGGTTAATCTGTGACCTGCAATTTCTAGCAATATGTCCTACTTTGTTGCATCTAAAACATACTACCACTTTTCTTTGATTCATTTCTTCAATAGATTTCTTATCTGCATTGTTAGTATTCCCAATCATTCTATCATAATTATTCAAAATTACTTTAGGTCTTCTACATTTGTTAGCTCTGTGTCCAAAACTATGACAATTATAACAATGTCCATTAAGAGGTTTAAATTGCTTACCTTTGCAATCTCTCTTCATGTGCCCAATAGTATTACAAGAAAAACATCTACCTTTGAATTATCTTTGCATATCTTTAGATGATTCTTCCTATTTTGATTCTTCTTGCTTTGATTCTTCTTTCTCTCTAGGTGGTTCTTCTTTAGGTGGATCTTCCAATGTGTTCTCATCTAGCTTTATTTCCTCCACACTTTCAGATGTCTTCAGATCTGGCTTCTTACTTTCATGGATTGTTCTAAACATACTAAATCCAAATCCAGTCCTATCAAAGAATGGTTCTTCAAAACAAATTTGTTTTCCAGTCTTATCACTATTTGAATATAGCCTTTCAAGTTGTTGTTTAGATTGAGTTAATTCACCTTTCACAATTTTATTATACTTCTCAAGTTCCACATACTGCACTTTTACTTTTTCAGATTCGGATGTTTCCTTTTCAAGTCTTGACCTTAGATCTTCATTCTCAATTCTCAATTTTTCATTATCAGATCTCAAATTTCCATCTTTCATACTAAGCTTCAGATTTACTATCTTCAACTCATGCTTAAGGATCTCATTTTCTTTTTCTAATTCATCACAATCTTCAACAAGCATATTAGATTTCTTTTCAAATTTCAGATCTTCAATCTTACCTTTTAATTTTTTAATAGCATTCTTTGCATCTTCATATTTTCTTCTTAAGGAGTTTCTTTCATCAGTAAGCATATCAATCTGTTCAAGAGCTTCTTCAAGATTCTTATGAAGTTGATCCATATCCACAGAGATCTTACTCAAGCTGCTAAGCTTTCCTTGAATGTTCCTTCTCTGAGTAACTGTGCTCTAATACCAATTGTTAGAAATAGGAAATACTTAGAGGGGGAGGTGAATCAGTATTTCACAAACTTTTTCTTTTGCCCATTTATGGATATAACAGATTACTTTAGTGCATACAAAGAGTATCAAGCTGATTAACAAACATAGCAATAAATAGAAAGAACTCATAACACATGATATGTTCTCGAGGAAACCCTGGCCAAGGGAAAACCCTAGTGGGGATGGTACCCACAAAGATCACTAATCAAAAGTATCCTGTTAGGGATATTGGACCCTGTTAGGAGTCAATTTACAATATATAGTAGATTTGTCCTGGTTAAAGGACTTTAGGCCTTGTTAGAAGCCTTAACCCTGTTAGGAGTTAGATTACAAAACCTGATCACCAGCTGAGCTCACTACCCAAATAGGTAATACAAAATGTTTCTGACTGTAATATGGTACTGCTCACAACTTTGCATCAATAACCTTTTCTGCTATCACAATATACAACTATCGCAAGTTATCTTTTCTTTCTTTTTACACATCACATATTTTTTTTTCATTACATTTCAAGTATGCCTAATATATGAGTTATTAGAGCTAATAACTTTACATGGTCAAATTTCAAAATCTCTATCCAAGAGTAAACATCTAGGATGTCATCCCTTCATAATGTTAAGTCATTATTTTGACAAGCAAAAATAATCCCTTAACTCTTTCGCTAATACTGTCTCCAAAACTGTTCTGTCTGCAAAAACTATCTTTGGTAAACTTTGAATAACTTTGTCCGTACTTCCAAACTTTATGTGCACTGAGATGGGGTATCCTCATACTCTCTAGAAGCTTCAATTAACTGCGCAAACAAAAATATTTCTCCAATGGACGTCGCCAACTAAATCTTCATCGGGTGCTCTGTCAGGATCACTATATCCATACTTAGACAATTTCTTCCTTCAACTTGCCATACTTGCATTCTAGATTCTGCACTCTTAATAGAGATCATATGTTTCCATAATGACAACATCTATGCATCCACATTAGCCAAATTGCCAATAGCAGGATCTATTCCTGAAGGGGTTTCACCCAATAATAGCGTTCTTTCTTATCTTTGATGGTCATGGCATCCATGTGGTGTACCAAAAAATAGAAGATTTCAAATGCTTAGGAATTGACTTGTTAACACTGCCTACTCATACCAGCCATAAGCTACAACCATTGGATGTTAGTGTTTTCTCTCTTTTCAAGAATTATTTCAAAAAACAAAGAACTACATGGATGTCGAATAACTCCCACATTGAAATTGGTAGAGAAGAATTGGAAAATCTTGCAAGTCATGCATTCAAGGAAGCTTTGACAGTAGACAACATTATGAGTTGGTTCCATAGGACTGGTATTTGACCATTTAATAGGACTACGTTGAAAAACAATATGAGGCCAAGTGAGGCATTTGATGTTGAAGATGAAGTGCAACAATCTAGAAGTGAGGTTGATGGAGTCACATTGGAGACTAAACTAGAATACATCATAGAAGAGACCTTCATGCATTTTGTAGGGTTTAGTGAAGAAGTAATTAACTATTTTATTGAAGAGTACCCATGGAATGTAGACAATGCAGAGGGTTCAGGTGAAAGTGTGAGTGATCCACCACAATTAACCTAATCAAACATTCCTAGTGTGCAAGCTACAATGAATGATGCTACTAAAACCACATCAGAAGGTTCGAGTCTACCTACACAAGTTGTCCAACTAGAGTGGGTTGTAGCAACAACAAATGATGTAGTATTTAATACATAAATGGGCATAGAAGAGGTCACCCTTTTCATGCCATCCCCTCCCCAAATTGATCTGGAAGATGTTATCCATTACTTCACAAACACAAGGGATTGGGATGATGAGAATGGTGTGGATTTATAAGATAAAAATGATATGAGTGATGAAGAAGCTAAATTTGCGTCATGTGCCCAAGAGGATGGGCAATGAGTCTCATCATCAACAAGCTAGTTCTTGAGACTTCTAGTGCAGCAAGTGACTTCAAGGGGAGATTGATCAAGAGTGCTTCAACTACGTAGACAGTCCCAAATTATTACATCAAATGAGTACATTGACATGCTAAATGCCTAAGAGGAAGAAAGGAAGAGGAAATAGGAGTTACAAAAATGTAAGAAGAAGAAAATGATGGAGAGGAAGGCAGAACGTCAAGAAGACCAAATAGAAAGGGAAGCATTGAGGGAAGAAAAATATGCAAGAAAACTATAATAAGATGAGGAGAAGAATAAATAAAAAGAAGAAAGGTTGAAGAGACAAGAGGAGGAAAAGGATAAACAAGAACACGAAGCAATTGCAAAGATAGAGAAACAAGCACAAAAGGATGCATAGAGGAGTTTGGCAGAGGAGATAGGACAACCCATTGTAGATAATATGATGACCATCCCACTATATGAAGTTGTTAGTGTCTTTCCAATTGGGAATGCACCACTGAACATGGAACTCACTTTAGATGCCAACCAACCATTTCTTGCTGATATTGCAAGTTGCCTAGATGCAATTCCTACCCAACAAAGTGCTGCCACAACTGTGACATATTTTTTTGCCCATGGAAATGCAAATTGATAAGTAGTACTTTTGAAATTGGTATGGACATTGGAATACATGATATGGTTTATGAATTTTGATCGTATAACTAGTTTTTTTACATATTAAGTGCAAAGTTGATCATACACAATGGGGTGACACAATGTGATTATGATAATTAGAGTTTATCATTTTGATCGAAGATAATAGTGATATGGTTATAATATGTGTTAATGTCATTACTGCTAGAATTCACCGCTAACATTCAATAGATGAATGTCAATTTTGTGTCATATTATATATGTATAAAATGTAATGTTGCTGTAGTTATTACAATTGGAACCTTGTATTCTGATTCCAGATTTATGTTATGAATGTTTTATATGAAAGGTTGTTGTCTTCTACTCTTGTTTAATACTTGTTGTTGGAATCAAATGTATATTAGTAAATGTATAAAACATGTTTCCTGATTAATGATAACTCAATCAAATTTATGCATAATTAGATAAATATGATAACTCAAAAATTGATGTGTGTGTGTGTGTGTGTGTGTGTGTATAGAACAATAGAGAGGGGGGTGAATCAGTTGCTCTTAGGTCCAGATGTACCAATTGAACTTTCTAGAACTTCAACAATGTCATATCTAATCACCAACTCAACTCGGTCTCCAAAGTATATATCAGAAACATATAACATGTAGTCCACTGTCCAAATGTAAATAACTTGTAGAATATAACAACATTCACATCAAAACATTCACACAAGTATAACACTGGAATTATAGTGGAAACCCAACTTGGGAAAAACCACTTTGTAACATGCTACTGATACTTCACTCTTTTGAAGTGAGCTCTATGAAAAGCCAACCCTATTAAAGGTTTACAAACATACTACTAGGTGTGACCCTGTTAAAGGATTTAAACACTTTGTCAAAAGTGACTTGGTTAAAGGATTTAAGTACATTCCATTAGAATTCCACCTTGATTAAAGGATTTATACAATGACTATTAGTTCAACCTTGATTAAAGGATTTAGACTGATACAAAGGTTAGAAAGTAACATTAGTTTCTGATTTGAAAAATATACAACTCACTTTGCAAATACAGATCCTCTTCATACATATATGTTGATTTACTGACTGAGCCTCATTTCCATCTCCATCACTGATCTGATGAGAATTCTCTTCAAGCAATCACAACTCTTCTCAACTTTAGCCTTCTGCTTAGACTTGTCAATCAATAACATCAACAACTCTAGCTCCTTATTGTAACCTCACAATTAGGTTTTCCTTTATACCTCTTCGGTTAGGTAGATCCATCTTTTGTCGCTTAATCTCTTATGTAGATCTTAGGTTTAGGTTAGATTCATCGAATCCTTCCATCATTTAAGTTCTTCATGGATGAACCCACAATAGTGGGTTACACTTTTTAGCCTGAACGGACACTGAACTCTACATTTTGAGAAAAACTTTCAGATTTGGATGCATATTGCCGTTGAACCACTCGAAATTAGAGGATGAAGTAAATTAGAGTCTTTTAGGATTTTCTATCTAGTTTCTAAATATATATTTTTTAATTTTTTTTTAATTTATTTGAATACTTTTTCTTTCTCCCATGAAAACTTGTATGGTGCTGAAAACATCATTTTCAAATAGTAACACTATTTTCATAGAGCATAACTTTTTTTGTAAAATAGATATGGATGCAATTCTTTTGAATTTAGTTTTGTAACATCCATACAGAGGGCATGCAATTGGTTTGATGACATTATCACTATTATTGCATATTTTATTAACATTTGAAGTTGACTAAACCAAAATTTTGACCTACCTTGACTACATAGCTTATAACTTATTGTGTATTTATCGAATTTCAATTATTTTGTTTTTAATATAAAATAGACTCGAATACGAAGGGCACTTTTATTTTTCCAAATTTTTTTTTCCTTGTTTTACTATTTTTCATTGAACGTCAAACTCAGAGGTTTATATTTGATAAAAAACCTACATTCATTTAACGTCAAAAACCATACACATAATAAATTTTAAAATAGTCAAATATATAACCGTTTGAAAGCTAGTTCTGAGTACTTGTTGAATACAAAAGGACATCTTATTATTCATCCATTTGATGAACGCGTTTGAGGCCCGAAGCCATGAAATTCTCAAAATTTCTTGAAAACTTGAAACCATGGCTCAAACCAGGGACTTTCGATAGAAAGTACTTTCGATTGAAAGTATTGACTTTTGATAGAAAGCACTTTGCCCAAAAATGGAAAATTTAGTTAATACTAACCTAGTTTTGATTGAAAGTCATTTACTTTCGATCGAAAGTCAAGTTTGACTTTCGATCGAAAGTCATGTCGGCTTTTTTGGTGGCAATTCCGGTTGATAAGTCATGTCAACTTTCGGTGGATATAAACTTCCACCAAAAAACCCCTAAATACATGACTTTTGATCGAAATTCATCACTAAGGGACTTTCGATCGAAGGTGCCTTAGTAACTTTCAATTGAAAGTTACTACGGAACTTTCGATGGAAAGTTACTTACGATCGAAAGTCCTTTGTTTAAGGACTTTTGATCGTAAGTTTAGTACTTACGATCGAAAGTTGAAGCTAGTTTCTATTGAGAGTTGATAAATATTATTTTGCCGAAAATGCTTTTCAGGACGGATTCCTTCCTCCAAAAAATTGTAACCCAGTATTGTGGGTTCACCCTCATCCTTCCTTCTAGATACATCTTCAAAATTCTCATTGAATCCATAATAAAATGATTTACCATACATTAAATTCTCCATACATTCATTAATAAAGTCAACATGATTTACATATCCCAAGAATTCAACTATGTCGGTTGGGAATCTCAATTCTTTCTCCAAATGTAAATTAATGACACTCGATCAATACTATGTTCTTCTCCTCGGTCATCACTGCATAACTCGGTCATCTCTACAAACTCTCTTCCTTGGCTAACACTATCTTTTCTCGGTAATTTCCTATCACTCAGCATAAATTGATGTTCCGTCAACACTAAATCTACTCGGCATATACTGGCACTCAATCGACGCTAACATCACTCAACTGAAACTATATTTCTTCACTTTTGCTCGGTTAAGCCTACTTCTTCAGTCTTTCTTCTTACTTAGATAAACAATACATTGTCTTATCAATGTGCCAACTAATCAAGTACCCATTGAAGTATCAAATAACTCAACCTTTACTTAGGTTCTCTTGTTATCTCCTTTCCCTAATCATTTTCATCAATCAATAGATATGGTACTCTCCTAGATAGCAACTATCTTCCTAGTTAAGGTTTGACATCAATGACAATATAACAATTGTTTCAATTGTAGTTTCCAACAATCTCCCTCTTTGGCATTGATGGCAACACCACATGAATAACACATGATTTACCAACGAATCCAAAAAAATTGTTTGTGCATCATAAAGTTTTATAATATCCTTAGATTCATTCTGATTCACAACAACTTTGCCTTGCCTGACTGTTCACACAGTTACTCCCTCTGAATCTTTTCAATCAACCAACTGTTACTGAATCTCAAATCATATATCTATGTTTTCATCTGAATCTCTTCCTCTTTAACAAAAATGCAAAAGCAGTATCTATCACTTACATCTTCCACATCTAGATGTCTTCTTGTCAGTTCAATATACAGTATTTCTCCCTCTGTCATCTTGCTTATGACTGATTATCAGCTTTGTTGTGCTTCTCACAACTCTAGGCAGCTCCTAAAGTGTGACCTTTTCTACATCAATTTTTTAGATAATCTATGTAGCACATTTGATGCAGTGCTCCTAGTTGACTAAGTAGCCTAAGTTACGGGAATCACCCCTATTTTATGTGGGAAACTACAATTGAAGCAATTGTTGTATTGTCATTGATGTCAAACCTTAACTGATAAGACTATTGCTACTTAGGAAAGTACTATATCTATTTGAGTGTTGCTAAGGGGATAGGCAAGGTTGGTAACAATAGCACCTAAGGAAAGGTTGAGTTATCTTGATACTACAAAGTGTACTTGACTATGTTGTACAATGATGAGACAATGTATTGTTTATCTTAGTAAGATTGAAGACTAAACTAGTAGGCTTGACCGAGAAAGGATGGAGAAATTATGTTTAAGACAAGTAATGTTAGTGTCGACTGAGTCAGTATATGCCGAGCAAAATTCTAGTGTCGACCGAACATTAGTTAATTGCCGAGGGAGACAGTATAAGCTGAGGAAACATTTTTAGTAATGACCGAGCTTTCTACATGAAGACTGAGTAGTTGATCACAGTATTGACCGAGCATCAACATTTTTATATTTGAAGAGAATTCAGATTTGGAGCCGACATTGTTGAATTCTTGGATTATGTAAAACATGTTGACTTTATTTATTGATTGTTTGAAAGTATTAAATGCACTGAAAAATGTTTTATTGTAAATCTTTAAGAGATTTGAGATGTTTCTAGAAAAGGAGCCAAAGAACATAAAGTGGGTAGATTCAATGAATCTAACCTAACCCTAAGATCTACGAAGGAGATTGAGCAACAAAAGATGAGTTAACCTAATTGAGGAAGTATTAAGGGAACCTAAGCATTAGGTATGTGTGTGCATGGGTGAAAAGAGGATGTTGGAAGATCAGTAGATGTTATTGACTGTATAAGTAGAAAAGGCTGAAGGAGAAGTGTGGTGATTGCTTGAAGAAATTTTTTGAGTAGATCAGAGATGGAGATGGAAAAGTTTCAAAGTTAGTAAACCAAAATTTGTGTATGGAATTTGGATCTGATATTTGCAAAGTGAGTTGTATGTTTTATAGATCATTACTACTGCTACTTTCTAACCATTGTAATAGTCAAAATCTTTTTAATAGAGGTTGACCTAACAGTCATATGTTTAAATCCTTTGAACAAGGTTGCATTCTAATGGAATGTATGTAAGTCCTATAACAAGGCTCACTTTTAACAGGGTGATTGAAATCCTTTAACCGAGTCACACCTAACAGTGTGTATTGTAACCTTTGACAGGTTTGGCTTTTAACCGAGCTCACTTTAGAAGAGTGAAAATAATAGTAGCATGTTACAAAGTGGTTTTTCCTAGATTAGGTTTCCACTATAAATCCTAGTGTCAATGCTTGTGTGAATGTTTTGGTTTGAACATTTCTATGTTTTACAAGTTAGATACAATTGGGTAGTGGACTGCAATGTTATATGTTTCTATTATTGAATCAGTGATGACCGAGTTGGTTTTGGTTGTTAGATCTAATTTATAGAAAAGTTTTGAAGTTTGTTTTATACATCAGGACCTGAGAACAACTTATTCACGCCCCCTCTCTATTGTTCTAAATCATATTAACAAGTGGTATCAGAGCCAAGTTGCTTATTATTGGTGTTTACAGAAATCAAGTTTAAAGGGACTTGAAGTAAATGATCAGGATGTATAAGATAGAGGTACCGAAGCTGAATAAGGAAAACTTCATTGCATGGCAAAGCTTGATGAGGCTGCATTTGGCTGGTATTGGTGATTCTGTAAAGTACTACATTGAGAATGACTATGTCTCACCTATCGCACCTTTGACTACCAAGGAAATGAGAGCTAAGAAAGAACATAATCAGGCAATGCTAGATATTGCATCTGCCCTAAGCTATCTAGAATTTGAGGACATTAAGGATTACACAAGTGCTAAGGAGATGTGGGACACTCTTGCAAAGATCTATGGTGGTGACCTAAATGTACTGAAAACTAAGGCCGAGAGTCTCAGAGGTAAGTTTGATGAAATGAGAATGCAAGAAGGTGAGAACATTGCACAATATTGTGGTAGAATAAAAGAAGTTGTGAATGCTATTAGAGGAGAAAATGGCACTATTGATAATGAAACTATAATTGGAAAAGTACTAAGAACTCTACATCCTATATATGCTATTAAGATCTTAGCTATTCAAGAATCTAGATTTAACTCTACAAATGTGCTTACTTTGGAAAGTTTGGTTGGCAAGCTGACTGCTTTTGAACTCTCTAACTATGATAACTTCACTGTTGGTAGTATTGGTAATGTTGAATCTTCTTTTAAGTCACAATTAGTTCTGGACAACCCAAAGAAAGAAAAAGAAAGATATATCAGTGAAAGTGAAAGTGAAAGTGATAGTGACACTTCTGATGAAGAACTTGAAGATCTAGAAGCTCTTATGGCTAGAAGACTGAGAAGGGGAAAAGGAAAATATAAAGGTAAACTCCCTATTATATGTTTTACATGTAATAAAGTTGGTCATATAGCTGCTAGATGTCTTGACAAGAATGATAAAGATGAAGAAAGAAAAAGAAAACACAAAGACAAAAGAGATGACAGAAGCTATCAAAGGTATAAAGACTACAAAGGAAAAGGTAAGAAATCTTCTTACATTGTTGAAGAAGAAACTGACACTGATAGTGATGATGTTGAAATTGAGGCAGTCTATGTTGCAATGAAAGATGAATCTGATGAGGATGAGAAAATTGCATTGATCTCCTATGTGAACAAGAATGAAAAATGGATTATTGACAGTCGTTGTTCACATCACATGACTGGTGACAACAGTAAGTTTGAGACCTTACATCATTATAGAGGTAAAAGTGTAAAATTTGGTAATGATGCACCATGTCCTATTAGAGGAAAAGGTTTGATTAAATTGACTAATAAGATTTGTTGTGAAAATTCATATTGGGTTGAAGGTCTAAATTATAATCTGCTAAGTGTTTCTCAGCTTAACAACACTGGTTACCGACTGAAATTTCATCACAAGAAAGCTAAAATATTTGATGCTACTGGTGAACTGATTGGAAGTGGAGAACAGACTAGAGGTAATTTGTTCTATCTTGACCTATTTGAAGAAGCATGTATGGTTGCACAACTTGATAAAATTTGGTTATGGCATAAGAGGCTATGTCATGTTAACTTTGATAATCTGGTAGAAATAAGTAAGAAGAAGAAAGTAAGAGGTTTGCCTAGATTGAAGAAACCTAAGAATGTGATGTGCAAGGAATGCCAGTTAGGAAAAATGACTAAGTCAAGTTTTAAGAGAAAATCTTTTACTTCTGAAAACATTTTAGATTTGGTTCATACTGACCTTTGTGGACCTATGGGTGTACAAAGTTACTATCGTGCTAGATATTTTATCTTGTTTGTTGATGATCATACTAGGATGATGCATGTAATGTTTCTAAAAGAAAAATCTGATGCTTTTCAAAATTTAAGTGGTATTTGGCTAAGGTTGAGAAGGAGACAGGTAGGAACTTGAAATGTCTTAGATCTGACTGAGGTTGAGAATTTACATGAAATGAATTCAATCTATTTTGCAATGATATAGGAATCAAAAGACAAATGTCTACACCTAGAACACCTCCACAGAATGGTATAGTAGAGAGAAGAAACATATCTATCTTGGATTGTGCAAGGAAATTGTTGATTGAAAAGAATGTGGCACAAAAATACTGAAAAGAAGCTATAAGTATGACTGTCTACACTCTTAACCGGGTACAAATCAAGAAAGGTACAAATCTGACACCCTATGAATTATGGCACGGGCATGCACCAAGTGTTAAATACTTTAGAATCTTTTGAAGCAAGCGTTACATATTAAAAGACAATAGGAATGGAAAGTTTGATGCTAAAAGTGATGAAGGAATATTCCTAGGGTATTCCACAAAAAGTAAAGCTTATAAGTGTTTGAACTCTAACACTAACAAAATTGTGGAAAGTGTGAATGTAAAAGTTGATGAGTATGCAGAAAGAAATGAAGTTGATAGTAAAAGAGAACCAAAAGATTATAGATCTTTTGTGTATATTGAAGAAGAAGAAGAGGCAAGTAACAGACTTGCACCTAATGTCGAGTCTCAGGTAAGCAATGCTGAGTGATAGGAAGAGGTTACCGAGTATCAAGAAAATAATATCGAAAGAGAACAAGAACATGCCAAGCAACAAGATAATGCTATCAAGTATCAAGAAGAGGTTACTGAGCATTCAGAAGCTGAATCTAAAAATCTTGTTGAGGAACCTGATGAAATAGAAGAGAGAAGAGCTGAACCTATTTTGGCAAAATATGTAAGAAGACATCAGAAGCTTGAACAGATAATTGGAGACAAACATACTAGAATTCTGACCAGAAGTAAGACAAAGGATCCAACATGTTTACTGTGTGAATTTGAACCTAAGTCAACTAGAGAGGTATTAGAAAATGAAGACTGGATACAAGCAATGAATGAAGAAATAGACCAGATAGAGAAGAATGATACTTGGACTCTGGTGCTGAGACTTGAAAACAAAAATGTTATAGGAACAAAGTGGGTGTTCCAAAATAAGTTGAATGAAAAAGGTGAAATAACTAGGAACAAAGCTAGGTTGGTATGCAAAGGCTACACATAAGAAGAAGGGATAGATTATGGGGAGACATTTGCCCCTGTAGCTAGATTGGAAGGAGTAAGCACTCTGCTTGCATATGCTGCTTATAAAGATTTCAAGGTTTATCAAATGGATGTCAAGTCTCCATTCTTAAATGGTATACTAGAAGAAGTTACATAGAATAGCCACAAGGTTTTATTGATCCAAATAGAAGACACATGGTATGCAAACTAAACAAAACACTATATGGATTAAAACAAGCTCCCAGAGAATGGTATGAGAGATTGCATAACCACTTGATACAGATTGGATTTTCAAGAACAAATGACACAAGCAACTTGTACATGAAAGATGAAGAAGGTAAAGGTATTATGTTGGCAAAAAATTTTGTGGATGATATTATTTTTGGTGGACAAGATGCTTTGTGCAAAAGACTTTCCAATGAAATACAAACTGAATTTGAAATGAGCATGTTTGGTGAGATCAAATTCTTTCTTGGTTTACAAGTATATCAGATGAAGAAAGGAATTTTCATTACACAGTCTAAGTATGTTAATGAAATACTGAAAACTTTTGGGATGGAAGACTCTAGACCAGTGAGTACTCCTATGGCTACTGGACAAAAGTTATATAAGAATGATGATGCTGTAGAAGTGAACCAGACTTTGTACATATCCATGATTGGAAAATTGTAGTATGTTGTACATAGTAGACCAGATATTGCACTAGTTGTTGGGATTGTGGCAAGATTCTCTGCCAATCCTAAGGAAACACACATGATGGCTGTGAAATGAATTATGAGATACTTGAAAGGGACTGATGACTATGGGCTATATTACAAGAAGGATGAAATATTTGAACTAAGAGTATATATAGATGCTGATTGGGTAGGAAATGTAGATGACAGAAAGAGTACTAGTGGTGGAGCTTTCTTTCTTGGACAAAGATTAGTCTCCTGGATGAGCAAGAAACAAAATTGCATTTCCCAATCTACTGCTGAAGCCGAGTATGTTGCTGCTATAGTAAACTATTCAAATTTGGTATGGATAAAATAATTGTTGGTAGGCATGAAAGAAGAAATCACTGAACTTGTTGTTATTTTCTATGACAACACAAGTGCTATCAACATCTCTAAGAATCTAGTGATGCATACTAAGACCAAGCACATAGCAATCAAGTATTAGTACTTGAGAGAATTGGTACAAGACAAAGAAGTTCGAATAGAATATGTGAGTACAAAGGAACAATTAGCAGACATATTCACTAAAGATTTTACTAAAGAAGCACATGAGTATTTGAGAAGTCAATTAGGGGTCCTTCCCCTAACTGAGGGTACCTAGTTAAGCTAGGAGCACTGAATCAAATATGATACAATAGAATATTTGATAGATTGATGCAGAAGATTGTCACACTTTAGGACTGGCCTAGAGTTGTGGAAAAGAGCAAAGACAAGGAATCAGTCATAAGTAAGATGACAAAGGAGAAACACTGAGCTACATAGATAATATCTACATCTGATGGATGTATGTTTTTAGTTGTTGCTTAGGCATTTTTTTCTAAGAGGGATATGAACTGAGATGATATAATAACACGTGACACTAAAAGGAAAAGCAAGGAGATGATGAACTGAAATGAAGGATCAGGATAGAGGGAGATCTGGATATTTCTGATGGTCACAGAAGTGAGGCTTATAGATTCTGAATCGAAATGAAGCTAAGGATATTACATATTTTTCTGATGGATAGATAATTTTTTGGATTGGTTGGTAGTCCATGTGTTATTCAAGTGATATCATATGGTGTTGCCATAAATGCCAAAGAGGGAGATTGTTGGAAACTACAATTGAAGCAATTGTTGTATTGTCATTGATGTCAAACCTTAACTGATAAGACTGTTGCTAGTTAGGAAAGTACTATATCTATTTGAGTGTTGCTAAGGGGATAGGCAAGGTTGGTAACAATAGCACCTAAGGAAAGGTTGAGTTATCTTGATACTACAAAGTGTACTTGAATATGTTGTACAATGATGAGACAATGTATTGTTTATCTTAGTAAGATTGAAGACTAAATTGGTAGGCTTGATCGAGCAAAGATGGAGAAATTATGTTTAAGTTGAGTAATGTTAGTGTCAACCGAGTCAGGATATGCTGAGAAAAATTCTAGTGTCGACCGAACATCAGTTAATTATCGAGGGAGACAGTATAAGTCGAGGAAACATTTTTAGTAATGATCGAGCTTTCTACATGAAGACCAAGTAGTTGATCACAGTATTAACCGAGCATCGACATTTTTATATTTGAAGAGAATTCAGATTTGGAGCCGATATTGTTGAATTCTTGGATTATGTAAAACATGTTGACTTTATTTATTGATTGTTTGAAAGCATTAAATGCACTGAAAAATGTTTTATTGTAAATCTTTAAGAGATTTGAGATGTTTCTAGAAAAGGATCTGAAGAACATAAAGCAGGTAGATTCAATGAATCTGACCTAACCCTAAGATCTATGGAGGAGATTGAGTGGCAAGAGATGAGTTAACCTAATTGAGGAAGTATTAAGGGAACTTAAGCATTAGGTATGTGTGTGCATGGGTGAAAAGAGGATGTTGGAAGATCAGTAGATGTTATTGATTGTATAAGTAGAAAAGGCTGAAGGAGAAGTGTGGTGATTGCTTGAAGAAAAGTTTTGAGTAGATCAGAGATGGAGATGGAAAAGTTTCAAAGTCAGTAAACTAGCATTTGTGTATGGAATTTGGATCTGATATTTGCAAAGTGATTTGTATGTTTTACAGATCATTACTACTACTACTTTCTAACCATTGTAACAGTCAAAATCCTTTTAACAGAGGTTGACCTAACAGTCACATGTTTAAATCCTTTGAATAAGGTTGCATTCTAATGGAATGTATGTAAGTCCTATAACAAGGCTCATTTTTAACAGGGTGATTGAAATCCTTTAACCGGGTCACACCTAACAGTGTGTATTATAACCTTTGATAGGGTTGGCTTTTAACTGAGCTCACTTTAGAAGAGTGAAAATAATAGTAGCATGTTACAAAGTTGTTTTTCCTAGATTGGGTTTCCACTATAAATCCTAGTGTCAATGCTTGTGTGAATGTTTTGGTTTGAACATTTCTATTTTTTACAATTTAGATACCATTGGTTAGTGGGCTGCAGTGTTATATGTTTCTATTATTGAATCAGTGATGACCGAGTTGGTTTTGGTTGTTAGATCTGATTTATAGAAAAGTTTTGAAGTTTGTTTTATACATTAGGACCTGAGAACAACTAATTCAACCCCCCTCTCTATTGTTTTAAATCATATTAATAGTTTACCCCTAAGATATTCATGAGAATCCTTAGGTAAAGCTTTTGTGAATATGTATGCTAGTTGTTCCTTTGTATTCACATATTCCATTCTCACTTCTTTATCTTGTACTAGTTCTCTCAAGTAATGATACTTCATAGAAATATGTTTAGACTTTGTGTGCATCATTGGATTATTTGATATATGGATAGAACTTGTGTTATCACAGAAAATAACAATTGGCTTAGTGATTTCCTCTTTCATTCCTTTCAGATATCTCAGTATTCTCTTCACTAAAATCATATGATTTTCCCTAGGATTGGCAAAAAATCTTGCCACAATCTCAACTGCTAGGGCTATATCTGGCTTGTTGTGGACAATATATTGTAGCTTTCCAATCATGGATCTATATAGGGTTTGATTCACTTCAGTAGTATCATCATTTTTAGATAGTTTCTGTCTAGTAGCCATAGGAGTACTTACTCATCTGGAATCCTCCCTACCAAAATTTTTCAGTATCTCTTTAAAATATTTAGATTGAGTAATAAAGATACCTTTCTCCATCTAATAAACTTGGAATCCAACAAAGAATTTTATCTCACCAAACATAGACATTTAAAACTCAGTTTGCATCTCATTTGAAAATTTATGACATAGAGCATCTTGTCCATCAAATATAATATCATCAACAAAAATTTCAGCTAACAAAATCCCTTTACCTTCTTCGGCTTTCATATATAGATTTTTGTTGTCATTTGTTCTTGAAAATCCAATCTTTATCAAATAATCATGCAACCTCTCATACCATGCTTTGGGGGCTTGTTTCAATCCATACAACACCTTGTTCAATTTTCAAACCATATTTTTCTTGCTTGGGTCAACAAATCCTTCAGGTTGTTCAATGTATACTTCTTCTTCTAATATACCATTCAGAAATGCAAGTTTAACATCCATCTGATATACTTTGAAATCTTTGTATGCAACATATGCAAGTAGAGTTCTCACTCCCTCTAATCTTGCTACAGGGGAAAATGTTTCCCCATAGTCTATTCCTTCTTTTTGTGCATAACCCTTGCATACCAATCTTTCCTTATTTCTTGTGACTTGTCCATGTTCATTAAGCTTGTTTCTGAATACCCATTTTGTTCCAATAACATTCTTGTCTTTTGGTCTTGGCACTAGAGTCCAAGTATTATTCTTTTCTATCTGATTGATTTCTTCATTCATAGCTTGTATCTAGTCATCATTCTCTAAAGCTTCTTTTACAATTTTAGGTTCAAACTCACATAGTAAACATGTAGGGTCTTTCAACTTACTTCTTGTCAAGACTCCAGATTCCTTATCTCCAATGATTTTCTTAGGCTTATGATGTCTTCTTACATACTGTGCCAATGTAGGTGTTAGAATAACTGAGAGGGGGGTGAATCAGTTAATCACTGTCCCAATACAAAATGTATAATCCAAAAACAAATACTTCAATCTCTGCTGCTCAGTAACTTAAAATACTTTTACTGTCTGTGTATTTACTGATTATTAGTCTAAAACATATAGTAGTTACCGATCAAATCAAATATGAAACATGTAAATATGACATCAAAACAAACATCACAATCAACACATAACACAAGAGATTTAACATGGAAACCTTGTGAAGGGAAAAACCACCTGGGACCGGCAACCCAAAAATATTCACTCTTTTGAAGTGAGGTCGGTGAAGACCCAACCCTGTTAAAGGTTACAAACACACTATTAGGTGTGACCTTGTTAGAGGATTT
The DNA here is from genome assembly GCA_027943335.1 of Chamaecyparis obtusa. NCBI lineage: Eukaryota > Viridiplantae > Streptophyta > Pinopsida > Cupressales > Cupressaceae > Chamaecyparis > Chamaecyparis obtusa. The sequence goes on from BSBK01008129.1 coordinate 239,022, forward strand.
AAGACCAACCGTTATCGTCCAACCAGCAGTCACTCTAGGGTTGACAGAATAACAATGTTCATTCTATGAATGATACATAATAAGACTTTCTTAGTCCACTTAGTTAAGAGATTTGACTGTGTACAATGGTTAAATATGTAACAATAGGTGATCTGTCTTAATACAACTTCAATTGTAAATATATAGATCAATGTTCAGCTCATACAAATCTTTCTAATCAATGTAACATTTCTGATTCAACAATATATCAACTTACTATCCTTCGGTAATCACTCTCTATCACTTGGTAATGCTCTGCAGTAGGGTTCTCCTTAACCAGTATGATTAGAATGCATGAAAAATTGTTCACGCGATGATTCTGTAGTTTCATTTTTCTTCTAGATCACACTCATTATGAAATCTCCAGTCTCTTATATAGACAAGTAAACCTTTTTCTTCTGGTCCATCAGAATTTGCCACTTAATCATCTTCATTGATTTTGCCTCTTAAACATACCTCGACACTTGTGTCAATAACACATTTGATTCTCATCCTTTCGATCTTTCCTAAATTTTGTTAGCCGTTGGTCATCATAACAAACTTTATCTATTACCTCAAAATCATACACTTGCCAGCTCATCAATCTTATCAGCTAAACTAATCATTTAATTCATTATGTTCTTCTCGGTTAACAAAGAAATGCATCGGTGAACACAAGCTTAGTTTACACTATGCTCGGTATACACTATACTCCATCGATGTATACTGAAATGCTTCATCGACCGAAAACACTACTTTGTGTCTTTCAACTCTTTTCCTCATCATAGATGAATGAAACATAATCAAGTCAATATCATAAGCTCATAGACTCATGAACAAGCTACTCAATGTATTCTTTATCCTCATCTATCATATCCATCTTCCTCATGTAGATATTTATGTACTTCATCTCTTTCACTCCTTTTCTATAGATGTTTTGGTATAGTAACTTACAAGATAAGTGCTATCAAACTAGTTGACATCAATGACAACATAATACTGATTTAATCATATTACATATCTAATCAATCAGCTCGATGATCTTAAATCACATTTTCTTCAATCAAGTTCTAAATCAGTTGTAGTTCATCAGTAGGTTCATATTTCTTTTCTCCTTGATCTTCAGGTTCATCATGAAAATGAATAGTTTCTTCTTTTGATTTCTCGGTGGCATCCTCTCGATGCTCAGCAGCATCCTCTTGATGCTTGGCAGCTCATCCTCCTGATGCTCAACATTTCTTACCTGTGACTCTGCATTTGGTGTAAGTGTGTTACTTCCCTCTCCTTCTTCCATTTACAAAAAAGATCTATAATCTTCAGGCTGTTATTTTCCTTCTAGTTCAATCCTTTCTGCATATTCATCAACTCTAACATTTACACTTTCCACAACTTTTTTAGTGTTAGAATTCAAACACTTATAAGCTTTTCTCTTAGTGGAATAACCTAGGAATATGCCTTCATCTCTTTTTGTATCAAAATTTCCATTCCTATTGTCTTTTAGTATATAGCATTTACTCCCAAAGATTCTAAAATATTTCACATTAGGTGCATATCCATGCCACAACTCATAAGGTGTAGCATTTGTACCTTTCTTGATTTGTACTTAGTTTAAGGTATAAATATCTCTACTTACAACTTCTCTCTAGTATTATTGTGCAACATTCTTCTCAATCATCAGTGTTCTTGCACAATCCATAATTGACCTATTTCTTCTCTCTACTATGCCATTTTGTGGAGGTTTTCTTGTTGCAAACATTCATCTCTTGATTCCTCTATCATTACAAAACACATTGAACTCATTTGATATAAAATCTCCACCTCGGTCAAATCTCAGACATTTCAGGCTTCTGCCTATTTCTTTTTCAACTTTTGCCAAATACCACTTAAACAATTGAAATGCATCAGATTTTTCTTTCAAAAAAATTACAGTCATCATCCTAGTGTAGTCATCAACAAAAAAAATAGGGTACTTATCACCACAATAAATTTTTACACCCATACGTCCATAAAGGTCAGTATGAACCAATTCCAAAATATTTTCAGAAGTAAATATATTGCTCTTAAAACTAGACTTTGTCATTTTTCCCAACTGACACTATTTACACATCACATTATCAGGTTTCTTCAATATTGGAAAACCTCTAAATTTATTCTTTTTACTAATATTTACCATATTGTCAAAATTTACATGACACAGCCTCTTATGGCATAACCATACTATTACAAGTAGTTGCTGTTGCACCAAAAGATCGACCTGTTAATGCCCGATACAACCACTAGACTTATAGAAGACACAAGAGGTTGTTAAACCATGTTGTGAATCCCGAGGGGAGCGCTAACCATTTTTCCAAAAATCTCCCCCTTAGCATTACCCGAGGGGATTCAAACTTGTGACCAAGCTCTGATACCACTTGTTACAAGTAGTAGTTGTCGTTGCACCAAAAGATCAACTTGTTAATGCCCTATACAACCACTAGCCTTATAGAAGACACAGGAGGCTATTAAACCATGTCACAAATCCTGAGGGGAGTGCTGACCATTTTGCCAACACATACATCATCAAATTCTGCAAACAAACATGTTTCTTCTGATAGGTCTAGATAGAATAAGTTACCTCTAGTCCATACTCCACTTCCAATTAGTTCACCAGTGGAATCAAATATTTTAGCCTTTCTATGATGAAACTCCACTTGGTAACTAGTATTGTTTAGTTGTGCAACACTCAATGAATTGTAGTTAAGACCTTCAACACAATAAGAATTTTCACATGTGATCTTATTAGTCAGCTTAATTGATCCTTTACCTCTCACATGACATGGTGCATCAATACCAAACTTAACGCTCTACCTTTGTAATGATCTAGGGTTTCAAATTTACTTTTATCACCAACCATGTGATGTGAGCAACCACTATCAATAATCCATTTATCACCTTTACTCACATAAGAAATAAGTGTAGTTTTCTCATCTTCATCAGAATCATCTTTCATAGCAACATAAACTACTTTAATATCACAATTATCAGTGTTACTATCAGTTTCCTCTTCAAAAATATACCATGATTTCTTACCTTTGTCATTGTAGTCTCTATATCTTTAGTGATATTTGTATCTCTCTTATCCTTGTACTTTCTTTCTATTTCCTCATCCTTGTTAGTCCTGTTAGGACATCTTGTCATGCCCCACAAGGGAACTAGGGAAGAGAACTATAAGATATAAAAATATATCTTTTATATATATTTTTATATCTATGGGAAATGTGCGGGGGTTTGAAATATAAGATCCACTTCTAAATCCAAATTCCCAAGGGAGAGATCCAAATTGATCAACCAAAATGTTAATGCATAAAAGAATCAATCTATGGAGAATATGAATAAAGGAGAAAACCTTATATCTTGCTATGAAAAGTATGTGCTTGAAATCTAAAATGAATGGAAGGAAAATACTAACCTCAAAATAGGATAAATCTGGAAAAGATTGATTTTTGATGTCTATGTTCAATTTCAAGAAATTCTACAACCTACTCCGGACTGGAAATGCCGAGACAGAGAAAACCCAGAAAAATTTATGTCTTTCAGAGCCAGGTCGACTTTGACCTAGATAGCGGTGTACAATCTTACCCCCCACTAAAGGTTGACTTTAATTTGAAATAGCTCTGACAAAAATTCTGTTCACGGATCTCAAAAGTTCACCGAAAAGGGTATCTAAATCTAAACTTCAATTCGCAATCCTGTACATGTACCTACAAGAAAAATGGTTTTATTGTTTGGATGGGGGCCCCAATTTGGAATCAACCTTGAAATGAAATTGAAATTGCAATGTAAATAAACAAAGTAAATGGAACTATTCACCTTGCTTACGTTGAAACCCTTGTGGAGGATTCGAATCCTTGAATCCACAAGTATGGATTCTCCAAATGAATGTAGAATTGTATGTAGGATGTCTCAAATCAATGAAATTAGATCTTCAACACCAATGTTGAATGGATCTTGGACTAGGAGGAAGCTTGAATGAATGTGGATGGAGAAATCTTCAACAAGAGGGCTCCAAAGAGATTGAATGCTTCAATGACTAACAATGGATATCCATGATGAATGCTTGAATGCTTGAAGATGAATTAATTCTTTCTCTATTTCCTTCTCCTTCTTGCTTACTTGATCTCTTAATTTCACTTGAGAGCTAGATGTCTTGATCATGAAATTGCTTGGTGAAAATGACAGGAGGAAGGCTTGCTTTTATAGTGATCTAGGCCACAAACTTCTAGAGAGGCTGACATTGGATAATTAAATCCCAATTAACCTTAACCCCTATAAATTTACCTAAATTAAATATCATTTAAGATTTTACCATTCCAAAATCCAAAACAGCTGACCCAAAAGCGGGAAATAAAACTTTCCGAAGTGTGACATCAAGAAACTTTCAGATCCTGAAATTTGGACCTGGGGTCAAAGTTGAGGTTGACTCTACCCTAGGTCAGAGTTGAGGTCAAATTTGACCTAGGTTGGAGTTGAGCTTGACTCTGCCCTAGGTCAGGGTCAAGGTCAACCTTGACCCATCAGGTCATCATTGACCTAGAAAGTCAAAGTCTTCAGTTTCTTAGAGAAAGTTGTTTGAAAGAGGCTAGAAACAGGGGGAGAAAACAAGAACTGGGAGAAAAAAACCAAATCCAATCAAATACCCATTCAAGGTGCTTGACCTGACCTCGGACCACTTACTCAGAGGGCTAAACATTCTCAACATGGAAGTGCTTCCATTTTAAGATGATACATCAAGCCCCCACTTTAGCAAGAGTATGGACTCAATGTAAACTCTTGGTAAAGGAGATCAAAATCAAAAGACAATCCTATTGAAATCAAAGGGATAAAGAATATATTCAAGCCCCTAGGGACTTAATTATTCATCAACTCCAAGATCACAATAAAAGAGACATCTCCAGAAAAGAGAGAGAAGAGGGTGTGATTATCTCACCCAATGAAAACTTATGTCTCATTGTGAAGCACACAAAGAAACAATGCAACTGGAAAGATGGAATTGAACCACCTAGTGAATGTGGCTACTCACTAGTCAACCCATCAAAGATTCACTCTTAAGAATATCCTATTCTAGAGGAGCATAGTGAAAAACAAAAGAGATCCAGTCTTAAGGACACCTCTGACCTTAAGGGATCAATTTTTTTTGAAATTGGAGGGATCAAGAGATCCTAAATAAAAGGTCCATGCTTTAAGGATTAATCACTAATCCATAAAGGGAGAAAAGTATCTTGAAAAATAATATCTATATATTGAAAGTGAATGTGTGCAATAGGTGAGCAGAGTGTATGCTCCCATGTTAAAGTCATTGCTAACACTTTAACAGGAGCAATGGCTTTAACATAAACATAAAAAACTCCACTGATTATGTTTCCACTATGAGATGCCCCCAAACGAAGACAAATCAAGGGAAATACCACATAAACATAAAGATAACACAAAAGGGAAACTACCAGCCATGGGGTTAGTATGATCATAAGATAATATATATATGATATTATTGAAAATGAATTTACATTATTCCCCAAAGAAAGTAGAACTACAATCACAAAGGAGAAAAGATCACATAAGAGATACAAAGAAGAATCTTGTCAGACCATAACTTGGAGACCAAAAAGAGTCAGTGCTACCAAGTCACAAATCTAAGAAGATTACACAAGGAAACATTTATGAACAATAGCACATCTACAACATAACATGAAACAACATATAGAACAATAGAGATAGATATAGAGGATTGGAACAACAGGTTTGATTTCTTCATCACCTTGCACCAACAGAGCAACAAGGTTCGTATAAAAGAATCTAACAAAATTTAGCAAACACATTACGGGAGAACTTCCATGTTAAGAGAGTTTAGCCCTCTGAGTGAGTGGTCTAGGGTCATGTTAAGTAGCTTGATCGGGTCTTTGCATGTATCTAGCTATTTCCCCCTGTTCTGCTTCTCTCCTCCTCATTTCCAAATAGTTTTCTCTGAGATCTAGAGTTTTTGACTATCTGGATCAAAGATGACCTGGTAGGGTCAAGGATGACCTAGACCCATACCTAGGTTAGAGATGACATCCACCCTGACCTAGGGCAGTTTCTACCTCATCCCTGACCCCAAGTCCAATTTTTTAGATTCTGGGAGTTCTGTGATATCGAGTTTCAGAAAGATTTCTTTTCCCACTTTCGGGTCGGCCTTTTTTAGGTTTCAGAATGGTAAATCCTTAAATTGCATTTAATTTGGGTCCATTTCTAGGGGTTAAGGTTAATTGGGATTTAATTTTCCAATGTCAGTCTCTCTAGAAGTTTGTGCCCTAGATCACTATAAAAGGAGGCCTTCCTCTCTCATTTTATCACATCCACTTTCATGATCAATAGACATCAAGTTTTGCAATCAAGCAAGCAAGAAGGAGAAGGAAAGAAAGAAAGCATTCATTCATCTTCAAGCCTAGCATTCAAGTGTTCAAGTATTCAAGCATTCATCAAGGAGATCCATTGTTAGCTATTGAAGGATTCAATCTCTTTGGAGCCCCCTTGAAGATTTCTCCATCCATATTCATCCAAGTCTCTTCCTGTGCAAATATCCATTCAAGTTTGGTGTTGAAGATCTAATGCCATTTATTTTAGACATCCTACATACTTCTACCTTCATTTGGAGCATCCCTACTTGTGGATTCAAGGATTTGAATCCTCTACAAGGACTTCAACATAAGCAAGGTGAATAGTTCCATTTACTTTGTTTATGCATATTACTATTTCAATTCAATTTCAAGGTTAATTCCTAAATTGGGGTTTGACCAAGGCAAACCCCCCCATCCAAACAACAAAAAAAACCATTTTTCTTGTAGGTACAGGTACAGGACTACGAATCAGAGCTTGGATCTGGATACCCTTTTCGGTGAACTTTCAAGATCCATGAACAAATTTTTCATCAGAGTTGTTTTGGGTCAAGGATGACCTTTAGTAGGGGGTAGGATCTTTCCCTAGGGTAAGACCTTGCCCCGCTATCTACATCAAGGACTACCTACTTCCAGAAAGACAAAAGTTTTTTAGGTTTTCTCCGTCTCGGCATTTCCAGTCTGAAATAGGTTGCAGAATTGCCCGAAACTGAGCACATACATCATAAATCAGCATTTTCTAGATCTACCCTATTTTGAGGTTAGTATTTTCCTTCTATTTATTTCATATTTCAAGCATATACATTTTATAGTAGATTATAGGATTTCCCCTTTTTTCATATTCTCCATTGTTTGATTCTTTTGTGCATTGATCACTTCTTTGTGATTAATCCATTTGGATCTTTCCATTTGAGAATTTGGATTGAGGATAGGTCCTATATTCCACCCCTATATCATACATCTTACCCCTAGTCAAATTCAAACCCTATTCATTTTGGTGAACTACTATTTCACCTCATTCATTTTGGTGAACCCGAAAAACTTACCCTCCTTTCTTTTGTTGAATTGGATGCCCTATTGTATTTTGTGGTGTTAGATTTACCTTTATATTATCTTTTTGCTATTATATTTCTCTTTTATGTTAAATCTTGCATGCTAATTATATTTCTTTCTTTTATATTTCAAAAATATAAAAAAAAATTGCAAAATTTCTTTCAAAATACAAAAATATTCATATTTTATGCTTTTGTAGTTTAGTTCATTTGCATTGTGTTGGTTTATGAGCTTTACTACTTCTAGTCCTACTTATAACATTCCAGTTAGAAGAAGTTGTAGACTTATGGGTGCCTTTGATACCAAGTCTTCCTCTCCTTTCCTTAGGATCTCAGATGATAATTTGATTCCTCATGATTCTAATCCTATTATGGGGCAAAACTCTTCTCACTCATCTCATGATGAGGATGATGCTTTAAGAGTTCCTCCTGAAAAAGTCCAAAAACTTTCAACTAAACTTGATAAAATGGGTAATTCTCTTATTCAAGAAAACCATAATCAAGATTCTATTCAAGCTATAGAGGCTCTTAAGAAAGTTCTTCATGATAGTGATCAATGTGTTAACCTCTTACGTGGTATTACTCACCTCGTGCATTCAAATGTTAAACCTTTATCTCAAGAGGCTCAAGATTTAGGGTTGATTCCTCCTGTCACTAGTGTAGAACCTTCTTCTAATCCTTTGCCAAGTGTTTCTACCTATACTCCTTCTTTGGAGACTGTGATGGTTCCCTCTATTCCTATGAGTGTTTCTCCTATGTCCCTTCCTACATCACAACATTCTTATCATAATGTTCCTTTTACTTATTCCAATCATCTTCCAACTGTAGTTCCAAATGTTCCTCCAGTTGTGTCTTCCATTCTTGTAGCTTCTTACACTTTACCTAGTGTTTCTAATGTTACTATTCCTCCTATTTCCTCTAATGATTCAACAATCATCAGTTTGGCTCAAACTCCTTACAACAACAACTTGCTTCCTTAACTCAAAACAAGTTTAGTGTTCCTACATGTGACATGTGAAGTCCTTTTTCCTGAGACATTATTCATACTCCTATTCCTCAGCAAGTTGATATGCCTCATCTCGAGAATTATAACAGAAAAGGAGACCCTATGCATCATGTTAAAACATTTCAAATCCTTTGTAGTGATTATGCTCATGACCATGGGATAGGATTTTAGCCAAACTGTTTGCTAGAACTTTTCATGACAAGGCCTTAAAATGGTATTGTTCCTTGCCTCCTTATTCTATTGATTCATTTCCACAACTTGCCAATGCTTTTATTCAACAATTTCAAAACAACATTCTCCCACAAGTGTCTTTGACTGATTTGATGCATTGTAAACAAAGTGGTAAGGAAAAATTGACTAAATTTATTAGTAGATTTGAGCATTTGCATGCTCAGATTTCCTATCATGTTCCTAATATAGATATTCAACGTATGTTTATTTAAAAATAGAAAAAGGATATTAGAGATAAGATTCTGCTTACTGAATTTACCTCTTTTCAACAACTTTGTGTAGCACTTCATCATTATCAATTACAAGTGAGTCAATTTGAGAGCACCACTCCATTGGCTCCTATTCCAGTTGATAAAAGTGATTCTTCTCCTAATCTAAACAAATTAAAAAAATTCAACAACTATGTCAAGATAAACAAACAAGCGAATGCAGTTGCTGATCAATTTGTTGCATCTCACAATGCAACTTCTACATCCATTGCTTTTTGATTGAATCATACGTTCACTCCTCTTTTTGAATCTTTACATATGGTTATGAATAGGTTGTTAACTGCTAATATGATTACTTTACCTCCTAGTCGACCTCTTTTACCTGCTACGATTGCATCTAAATCTTTTGATCGTAAAGCTTTTTGGCAATATCATTGTTAGAATGGTCATGATACTGAGAAGTTTTATTCTTTAAAATATAAGGTTCAAAACTTAATTGATTCTAATGCCTTATCTGTTGATAATTTTGATGGTAGTGGGAATAAATATATTTCTTCTCTTGATCATAACCTTCAAATCTATAGGAATCCTTTACCTATGCATGATACTAATACCATTTCTTAGTCATCTTCTATGGAAATTGTGTATGATTCAAAGATGGATGATCTCAATCACATTGTTGATCAAGTGGAGCATGTTAGTCAATTTGTATCTCCACCTCAACCTTAGATTAACCTCAAGTTCAATCTCAACCTCAATGAAAACCTAAGCCTAAATTGAAAACTCAACCTAAACCTCGACAAAAACATAAGAATAAAAGACCTCAGGAAATTTTGATTACCTTTGATGATTCTAAGACTATTAAAGCTCCTGATGGTCCCCTTTATATTTATGCTAGGATTTCTCAAAAACCTACTCGTGGTTGTCTTTTTGATCCTACATCCTTAGTCATGTTGTTACTGAAGAAAATATTTTTATGAAAAATTTTCAACGTGATTCTTATGATACATCAGATGTGTTGGATTCAAACTTGTAATGGTTTTCTTTATCCATCATTTGGTTCTATTAACTTGCAGGTTGAACTTTGTGGAAAAATTGTGAACACTACCTTTTTTGTTGTTCCTACTTCTGATCAGTTTCAAGTTAAGCTTGGTTTGCCTTGGTTAAATTCCGTGCATGTCATTTCTTCACCTATCCATAAATGCCTTAAATTTTTTCATGATGAAGAAGTGAAGATGATTAATCATAGTTTATATCAACCTTCTAGGCCTAGAGATTGTGCTGCTCTTGATTTCTTTTGGCCTTCTTTACCTAATTCATGTCCTTCTCGACTTGATAATCTTTTCCATTCATATCAAGCCTAGAAGCATCATAAGATTCTTGAATTAAGCATCCCTCCTATGGGCCTTAATCATGGTCTTTTTCCTACACCTTCCATACCTCCTTTAACTATGGCTTCTAGTTCTATTAATCAAGTTCCTACTATTGTTGATAATCCTATTGATCTTTTTAAAGAACCTATAAAGGATCATGTGGTTGTTCCTCCTAGTTCTCAACCTATTTCAAGTAAAGAAAAGTGTAATCAATCTACTAATGAATGTCGTAAGAAGCTTTACGCTCAAGCTAAAGCTCATAAATCTGCTCTTCAAAAATCTCTACCTTCTTCGGATAAACCTATGCATGATGTGTTAAAAGAAGTTGTTACTAATAATGATGTTAAGATGCATGATTATGATGATTCTATTCATATCTTAGATACTATTTTGATTAATCTGGATGAAGAAGATACTCTTGATGATACTGATAATGTTAATGATGAATATGAGACTATTGACATTGACATTGATTTACCTAATATGCTTTCATCATAATTAACACTTACACCTAGTATCAAACATTGTGATTCTCAAGAGGATCCTTGTTTGGAACTGGCTATCATTCCTACTGTGTTGGATGTAGTCCCTCTTGTGAGCTACCCACCTTCCCTAAATGATATAGAATGAGATGGGGATAGTAGGTGGCATGCTTGATCAGCTTTTCCTTTGTGGTAGCTTTGTTGTGTGTTTGTCTATTGTATTGTACTTCTCCCATAATGTGTTTGCTAAATGTTGTTAGATTATTTTATACGACCCTTGTTACTCAGTTGGTGCAAGGTGATAAAGGAATTGAACCTGTTGTATAATTCCTCTATATGTATATCTATTCTTCTATATATTATTTCATGTTATGTTGTATCTATGTTATTGTTCGTAAATGTTTCCTTGTGTAATCTGCTTGGATTCGAGACGTGGTAGCACTAATTCTTTTTGGTCTCCATGTCATGGTCCAAAAAGATTCTTCTTCGTATATCTTATGTGATCTTTCCTCCTTTGTGATTGTAGTTGTACTTTCTTTGGAGAATGATGTTAATTCATTTGCAATAATATCATATATATATATATATATATTATCTTATGATCATACTGACCCCACAATAGGTAGATCCCTTCTATGTTCTCTATATGTTTATGTGATATTTCCCTTGAGTTGTCTTCATTTGGGGGCATCTCGTAGTGGAAATGTAATCAGTGGAGTTGTTTATGTTTTCGTTAAAGCCATTGCTCTTGTTAAAGTGTTAGCAATGACTTATCATGGGGGCATACGTTCTTCTCATCTATTGCACACATGTACTTTTCAATACACATATTATTTTTCAAGATGCCTTTTCTCTCTTTTTGGATTAGTGACTAATCCTTAAAGCATGTATTTATATTTTAGGATCTCTTCATCCCTCCAGTTTCAAATAAATTTTTGATCCCTTAAGGTCGGAGGTGTCCTTAAGACTGGATCTCTTTCATTTTTGGTTTTACTCTTATGGAATAGAATATTCCTAAGGGTGAATCCTTAATGGGTTGACTAGTGAGTAGCCACATTCAATAGGTGGTTCAATTCCATCTTTCCAGTTGTGATGTTTCCGTGTGTGGTTCGCAATGGGACATAAGTTCTCATTGGGCAAGATAATCACACACACACACACACACACACTCTCTCTTTCTCTTTAGAGATGTATCTCTTATTGTGATCTTGGAGTTGATGAAGACTTGAGTCCCTGGGGGCTTGAGGTTTCCTTTGTCCCTTTGATTATGATAAGATTATCCTTCCATTATGATCTACTTTACCAAGAGTTTGCATCGAGTCCATACTCTTGCTGAAGTGGGGGCTTAATGTATCATCTTAAAATGGAAGCACTTCATGTTAATAGCATTTATCCCTCCAAGTGAGTGGTTTGGGGTCATTTTAAGTGCCTTGATCAGGTCTTTGCATGTATCTCATTGTTTCCCCTGTTCTACTTCTCTCCTCCTCATTTTTAGCCTTTTTCGGATAGTTTTCTTTGAGAATCTGGAGTTTCTGACTGTCTAGGTCAAAGATGATCTAGTAGGGTGAAGGAAAACCTAGACCCTGACCTAGGGTGGTTTCTACCTCATCCCTGACCCCAGGTCCAATTTTTAGATTCTGAGAGTTTCGGGATATCAATTTTCGAAAAGATTTCTTTTCTCACTTCCGATCGACCATTTTAGGTTTCAGAATGGTAAATCCTTAAATTACATTTAATTTGGGTCCATTTCTAGGAGTTAAGGTTAATTGGGATTTAATTCTCCAATGTCGGCCTCTCTAGAAGTTTGTGCCCTAGATCACTATAAAAGGAGGCCTTCCTCTCTCATTTTATCACATCCACTTTCATGATCAATAGACATCAAGTTTTGCAAGAAAGCAAGAAAGAAGGAGAAGGAAAGAAAGAAAGCATTCATTCATCTTCAAGCCTAGCATTCAAGTTTTCAAGTATTCAAGCATTCATCAAGGAGATCCATTGTTAGCTATTGAAGGATTTAATCTCTTTGGAGCCCTCTTGAAGATTTCTCCATCCATATTCATCCAAGCCTCTTCCTATGAAAATATCCATTCAAGATTAGTGTTGAATATCTAATGCCATTGATTTGATACATCCTACATACTTCTACCTTCATTTGGAGCATCCCTACTTGTGGATTCAAGGATTTGAATCCTCTACAAGGACTTCAACATAATCAAGGTGAATAGTTCCATTTAATTTGTTTATGCATATTACTATTTCAATTCAATTTCAAGGTTAATTCCTAAATTGGGGTTTGGCCAAGGCAAACCCCCCCATCCAAACAATAGAAAACCATTTTTCTTGTAGGTATAGGTACAAGACTACGAATCAGAGCTTGGATCTGGATACCCTTTTCGGCAAACTTCTGAGATCTGCAAATAGATTTTTTGCCAGAGTTGTTTTGGGTCAAGGATGACCTTCAGTAGGTGGTAGGATCCTACCCTGAGGTAAGACCTTTCCCCACTATCTAGGTCAAGGACTACCTACTTCTTGAAAGAAATTTTTTTTCTAGGTTTTCTCCATCTTGACATTTCCAGTTAGAAACAAGTTGTAGAATTGCCCGAAACTATGCATAGACATCATAAATAAATATTTTCCAGATCTGCCCTATTTTGAGGTTAGTATTTGCCTTCTATTTATTTTAGATTTCAAGCATATACTTCTTATAGTAGATTATAGGATTTCCCCTTTTTTCATATTCTCCATTGTTTGATTCATTTGTGCATTGATCACTTCTTTGTGATTAATCCATCTAGATCTTTCCTTTTGAGAATTTGGATTGAGGATAGGTCCTATATTCCACCCCTATATCATACATCTTACCCCTATTCAAATTCAAACCCTATTCATTTTGGTGAACTACTATTTCACCTCATTCATATCCAACATAGTAGGAATGATAGCCAGTTCCCAACAAGGATCCTCTTGAGAATCATCATGTTTGATACTAGGTGTAATTGTCAATTGTGATGAAAGCATATTAGGTAAATCAATATCAATGTCAATAGTCTCATATTCATCATTATCATCATCAAGAGTATCTTCTTCATCCAAATTAATCAAAATAGGATCTAAGATACAAATATAATCATCATAATCATGCATCTTAACATCATTATTAGCATTAACTTCTTCTAACACATCATGCATAGATTGATCTAAAGGAGGTAAAGAAATTTGAATAATAGAATTACGAGCCTTAGCATGATGCTTTTTACAATGTTCATTATCAGATTGATTACATTTCTCTTTACTTGAAACATGTTGAAAACGAGGAGGAACAACTACCAGATCCTTCACAGGGTCTATAAGAGGATTAGTAGGATTCGTAGAAGACTAACAAGAAACACTAGGAGCTTGATTAACAAAACTAGAAACCATAGATAAAGGAGGTATGGAAGGTGTAGGAAAAATACCATGATTAAGATCCATTGGAGGGATGCTTAATTCAAGAATCTTGCGATGTTTATAGGCTTGATATGAGTGGAAAAGATTATCAGGTCTAGAAGGACATGAATTAGGTAATGAAGGCCAAAAGAAGTCAAGGGTAGCACAATCCCTAGGCCTAGAAGGTTGATATAAACTATGGTTTATCATCTTCACTTCATCATCATGAATGAATTTAAGGCATTTATGGATAGGTGAAGCAACAACATGCATGGCATTCAACCAAGGCAAACCAAGCTTAACTTGAAATTGATCAGAAGTAGGAATAACAACAAAAGTAGTGTTCACAATTTTACCACAAAGCTCAACTGGAAAATCAATAGAACCAAACAATGGATAAAGAAAACCATTAAAAGTTTGAATCCACACATCAGATGTATCATAAGAATCACATTGCAAGTTTTTCATAAAAATATTTTCTTAGCAGTGAGGGCCTCATGGAAAGAGGAGGATTCATTCACTTGCATTCCTACTTGCATGCTGGCACTACTAGAAAGCTTTGGTCTTAACACCTCCACTTAGTAATAACATTGACTAGGGATGTAGGATCAACTAGACAACCATGGGTAGGTATCTTATAAATCCTATCATAGATGTAAAGGGGGACCATTAGGAGCTTTAATTGTCTCAGAATCATCAAAGGTAATTAAGAGTTCCCGAGGTCTTTTATTCTTAAGTTGTTTTCGAGGTTTAGGTTGAGTTTTCAGTTTAAGCTATAGTTTTGGTTTAGGTTGAGGTGGAAGTTGAGGTTGAACTTGAGATTGAGGCTGAT
Source organism: Chamaecyparis obtusa (assembly GCA_027943335.1). NCBI lineage: Eukaryota > Viridiplantae > Streptophyta > Pinopsida > Cupressales > Cupressaceae > Chamaecyparis > Chamaecyparis obtusa. The sequence goes on from BSBK01008129.1 coordinate 254,058, forward strand.
GTTGAGGTGGAGATACAGATTGAACAACATGCTCCACTTGATTAACAATGTTATTAAGATCATCCATCTTTGAATCATACACAATATCCATAGAAGATGGCTGAGAAATGGTATTAGTATCATGTGTTTGTAAAGGATTCATATAGATTTGAAGGTTTTGATTAGGAGGAGAGACATATTTGTTCCCACTACCATCAAGATTATCAACAAATAATGCATTAGAGTCGATTAAGTCCTGAATCTTATGTTTTAAAGAATAACACTTCTCAGTGTCATGACCATTCTGATGATGATATTGACAAAAAGCTTTAGGATCAAACTATTTAGATGCTATCATTGTAGGTAAGAGAGGTCGAATAGGAGGTAAAGTAATCATATTAACAATTAACAACCTATTCATAATAGAATGTAAATATTCAGAAAGAAGAGTAAACGTACATTTTAATCGAAAAGTAGTGGATGCAGAAGTGGCATTGTGAGATGCAACAACTTGATCAGCAACTACATTCACTTGTTTGTTTATCTTAACATAGTTGTTGAATTTTTGAAATTTGTTTGGATTAGAAGCAGCATCACTCTTATCAATTGGAACAAGAGCCATTGGAGTGTTGCTCTCAAATTGACTCACTTGTAATTGATAATGATGAAGCGTTGCACAAAGTTGTTGAAAAGAGGCAAATTCAGTAAGCATAATCTTATCTCTAATATACTTTTGAAAATTTGAAATAAACATACATTGACTATCAATATCAGGAATAGGATAGGAAATCTAAGCATGCAAATGCTTAAATCTACCAATAAATTCAGTCAATTTTTCCTTGGCACTTTGTTTACAATGCATCAAATCAGTCAAAGACACTTGTAGACCAATGTTATTTTGAAATTGTTGAATAAATGCATTAGCAAGTTTTGGAAATGAGTCAATAGAATAAGGAGGCAAGGAAGAATACCACTGTAAGGCCTTGTCACGAAAGGTTCCAGCAAACAACTTAGCTAAAATCCTATGGTCATGAGCATAATCACTACAAAGGATTTGGAATGTTTTAACATGATGAACAAGGTTTCCTTTTTTGTTTTATTTCTCAAGACGAGGCATATCAACTTGCTGAGGAACAAGAGTATGAATAATATCTAAGGAAAAAGGACTTCCCATGTCACATGTAGGAATGCTAAACTTGTTTTGAGTTAAGGATGCAAGTTGTTGTTGTAAAGATGACACAGTTTGAGCCAAACTGATGATTGTTGAATCATTAGAAGAAATAGGAGGAATAGCAACATTAGAAACACTAGGTAAAGTGTAAGAAGTTGCAGGAATGGAAGAAACAATTGGAGGAACACTTGGAACTACAATTAGAAGAGGATTGGAATAAGTAAAATGAACATTATGATAAGAAGGTTGTGATGTAGGAAGGGAAACATGAGGAACACTCATAGGAATAGAGGGAATCATCACAGTCACCAAAGAAGGAGTATAAGTAGGAACACTAGATAAAGGAACATAAGAAGGTGCTATACTAGTAACAAGAGGAGTCAACCCTAACTCTTGAGATTCTTGAGCCAAAGGTTTAATATTTGAATGCACAAGATGAGTAATACCACACAACAGAATAACACCTTGATGACTATCATGAAGAAATTTCTTAGGAGCATTAATAGCTTGAACAAAATCTTGATTATGGTTTTCTTGAATAAGCGAATTACCCATTTTATCAAGTTCAGTTGAAAGTTTTTGGATTTGTTTAGGAGGAACTCTTAAAGCATCATCCTCATCATGAGATGAGTGAGAAGAGCTTTTCTCCATAATAGGGTTGGAATCATGAATAATCAAATTGTCATCTAGGATCCTAAGGAAAGGAGAGGAAGATTCAGGATCAAAGGAACCCATAAGTTTACGACTTCTTCTAACCGGAATGTTATAGGTAGGACTAGAGGTAGTAAAGCTCATATACCAATGCAACACAAATGAACTAAGCTAGAAGAACACAAAGCATGAATAATTGATTATTTTGTATTTTTATTTTATATGAGATACAAACATATAAAAGAAATCTAATACATGCAAGATCTAATATCATAAAAGAAAAAGTTTAACCATAAATATGATAGGGCATCCAATTCCAAAAAAGAAAAGAGGGTAAGCTTGTCGGGTTCACCAAAAATGTAAGATATAAAAATATATCTTATATATATATTTTTATATCTATGGGAAATGTGTGGGGGTTTGAAATATAGGATCCACTTCTAAATCCAAATTCCCAAGGGAGAGATCTAAATTGATCAACCAAAAGGTTAATGCACAAAAGAATCAATCTATGGAGAATATGAATAAAGGAGAAAACCTTATTTATTGTTATAAAAAGTATGTGATTGAAATATAAAATGAATGGAAGGAGAATAATAACCTCAAAATAGCATAAATCTGGAAAAGACTGATTTATGATGTCTGTGTTCAGTTTTCAGAAATTCTGCGACCTACTCTAAAATGGAAATGTCGAGACAAAGAAAACCCATAGTTTTTTTTGTCTTTCAGAGCTGGGTCAACTTTGACCCAAATAGCGGGGCACAATCTTACCCCCATTGAAGGTTGACTTTGACCTGAAACAAATCTGACAAAAATTATGTTCACGAATCTCGAAAGTTCACCGAAAATGGTATCCAAATCTAAACTTCAATTCGTAATCATGTACCTGTACCTACAAGAAAAATGGTTTTGTTGTTTGGATGGGGAGTTTGCCTTGGTCAAACCCCAATTTGGAATCAACCTTGAAATGAAATTGAAATTGCAATCTAAATAAACAAAGTAAATGGAACTATTCACCTTGCTTATGGTGAATCCCTTGTGGAGGATTCAAATCCTTGAATCCACAAGTATGGATGCTCCAAATGAATGTAGAATTGTATGTAGGATGTCTCAAATCAATGGCATTAGATCTTCAACACCAATGTTGAATGGATCTTGGACTAGGAGGAAGCTTGAATGAATGTGGATGGAGAAATCTTCAACAAGAGGGCTCCAAAGAGATTGAATGCTTCAATGACTAACAATGGATCTCCATGATGAATGCTTGAATACTTGAAGATGAATGAATTCTTTCTTTCTTTTCTTCTCCTTCTTTCCTACTTGATCTCTTGATTTTACTTGAGAGCTAGATGTCTTGATCATGAAATTGCTTGGTGAAAATAAGAGGAGGAAGGCTTCCTTTTATAGTGATTTAGGGCAGAAACTTCTAGAGAGGCCGACATTGGAGAATTAAATCCCAATTAACCTTAACCCCTAGAAATTTACCTAAATTAAATATCATTTAAGATTTTACCATTCTAAAATCTGAAATAGTCGACCCAGAAGCGAGAAATAAAACTTTCTGAAGCTCGACATCCTGAAACTTTCAGATCCTAAAATTTAGACCTGGGGTCAAATTCAAGGTCGACTCTACCCTAGGTTA